>JAVQJF010111644.1:0-17648 GCA_036023855.1 Gadopsis marmoratus | reverse complement strand
TCTCCTAGTGCTGCTCCTGGTGGAAATGTTGGGTCTGTACATATAGAGTTGGTTTAGACTTGCTCTATATTAACAAGTGCTATGAGATAACTCTGTTATGATATAGCGCTATATAAATACAATTTAATTGAAAATTTGAGTATTCAGATAAAAGTCCAGAATACGGTCCAGGAGCACGGTACACTATAACAAATAGAACTGGCCATAGTGTTTTCCAGGTTGGGTGTGAAAGACTAAGAACAAGGCTTTCGAATGAGTTATAATTTAGTTTAGGTTTAGGGTTTATTCTTAGGCTTGAGTCAAAGATGGCTGCAGCTCCACCTCCTCGGCCTGTGTCTCAAGGAATGTGAGAATTGATGTGACTGGGGGGGTGGATTCATTTAATCTAACATATTCATCATGACACAGCCAGGTTTCAGTAAAACAGAATAAATCAATATGATAGTCTGATATTAGATCATTAACTATTCAATTCAATTCAGTTTTATTTATTTAGCGCTATATCATAACAGTTATCTCATAGCACTTGTTAATATAGAGCAAGTCTAGACCAACTCTAACTAGTACAGCTTTAGATGACAGAGATCTGATGTTTAAGAGTCCACATTTAATTCTCCTATTTTGTTGTACTGGTGCAGTGGTGGTCTTAATTTTTATATGGTTTTTGAGTGTTTTATGTATTTTTATAGGGTTTTATTTATAGCTCCTCTTCTGTTTACATCTGTCTTAATTAATGCAAGTGGTGGTGGGGGGTGGCAGACACCCAACCTTTTCTGTGAAGTTTAGGCTGGGTATTAATGAAGGGAAAGCACATGTACACAGTTTTATAAATCCCTGAGGTCCCTGGTCTATACTAGTTTGAACCACACGTGACTGGTCTGAACTGGTCCCCCCCTCCCTCTCTGTCCCCAGGTCCATGTGGTTCAGTGTGATGTTAGAGATCCTCAGGCCGTCTCTCGTTGTGTCGACCAGATGGAAACTTTGACAGGACTTCCTGATGTAACAACACACACACACACACGTTTGTCTTTCTATACCTGTGAGGACCCTCATTGACATAATGCGTTCTTCAACCTGAACCTTCAGTCTTTTGAATTTGTCAGTCATGTGATCAGTAACAGGTGACAGAATGATGAACTCTGTGGTCCATCTTTCATACTGATTCGCTGTGAGGTGTTAACAGACACCTTATGGCCAATCAGAGACAAAGTGCATGTGTTTCACGTCTCTTCAGTAGTTCATAAGAAAACCACAACGAAGTCCTAAACCCTCGCACCGACACCTGATCAGGTTTTTCTTCACATCAAAGTTCATAATATCTGGTAACATGTTTTTTAGACGCTTCAAACTGTCCAAAAGGACTCCTGATGAGTGACATCACGTTATGTATGATGACATCATTATAATGGCAACGGTATAGTTTGATGTCATAATATGTAAGAAGCTAAATTAAACTGTAAACAGTAACAGGACAAACTGAGCACTGTGATGTCATCAATAATAGTTTTCACAGCTGGTGTGTCCTGATTGGTTCAGGTGATCATCAACAACGCAGCAGGAAACTTTGTCTGTCCATCAGAACGTCTGTCGCCAAATGGCTGGAAGAGCATCACCGACATCGTCCTGAATGGAACGGCCTTCATCACTCTGGAGCTGGGCAAGAGACTGATCCAGAGTCAGAAAGGTCAGAGGTCACACAGAGACAGATCCAGAGTCAGAAGGTCACAGAGACAGATCCAGAGTCAGAAAGGTCTTGTTGTTCTCATGGTTGACTGGGTATTTGTCTGTTGTTCAGGTGCATCCTTCCTGGCCATCACCACCATCTACGCTGAGTCTGGATCTGGCTTTGTGGTCCCAAGTGCGTCGGCAAAGGCCGGCGTCGAGGCGCTCTACAAGTCAGTCTGACCTTTTTAACCTTTCTGTACACAACATGAACATAATGTGTGATCATAATAACCAGTCTTATTAAGAATACGTATGGCTCAATTTAGTAGTGAAACTATTGAATTTCGAATTGTTTTAAAAGGCAGTGTTTCCTTGCCACTGTCTCCTAGTGCTGCTCATGGTGGAATTGTTGGGTCGGTACATATAGAGTTGGCTTGACTTGCTCTATATTAACAAGTGCTATGAGATTACTCTGTTATGATATAGCGCTATAGAAATAAAATTGAATTGAATAGAATTGCCCCCACAGGCTTGGACAGGAGGCACTAGGCATGATGGGAGCATCACTTCATCTGCCTCTCTTCTTACTCTGATGGGCCCATCACTCTGGAACAGGGTCAGTCTGGACTCTCCTTCCAGTTTTTAATAATGTGTTGGACAGTTCTTAACCCAATGTTAGTAGTTTCAGCATCTCCTTGGATGTTTTGTTTGCTTGATGCAGCCAATAATTGGACCCTTCTGAAACTGATGAACATCTTTTCCACGACCACAGGATGTGTCTTTCCACATGGTTGTTTAAGAAATGACCCCCTGTCCGCCATCATGGACAACAACTCCCATCCTCTGTATCAGACTGTGGGAACTTTAAGCAGCTCCTTCAGTAACAGACTCCTACACCCAAAGTGTAAGAAGGAGCGCTTATCAGACTGTATAAGGCTGCATTACAATCTGCTGTGTCACTGTAATCACAACCCACATCACAGTAGGACTGATGACTATCATGCATCTTAGGGTCTTGTTTTTATGTCTTTTATATTTATTATATTTATTGTATTGTGTATATAATGTTTCTTTTATCTAATTTCTTCTATTTAATTTTTTCTTTCTGGCTTTACTGTTGTTTTATTGTCTTTTGAGCTGCTGTAACAGTGAACTTTCCCCACTGTGGGATCAATAAAGTTTATCTTATCTTATCGTAGCTTAAGCTTCACACTGCGTCAGTTAGGGTTAAATAACTTGTTGCCAGCTGAAACATCATCACCCTGCAGTAATTATCCAATGGGAGGCTCTGGCCTATTTGCTTAGTTACATCCAGGTGGTGACTGTTTTTTGGCCAGGCAGTGTATTTTGTGACTCTTGGTTTAAAAGGAGGACAATGGGACATTTGGCACACAAAAAGTAGCAACCAGAATGAAGGTTAAAAAAAATGGACCAGGTTTTACAAAACCAACACTGAACCATAACAAGTTACTAATATGTTCAACAATGTTTTTGCTCCGGTATGATTTAGCTATTCTTAAAAAACATCAGATATATTTGACAACAATCTGATGTGACTTGATCAACTAGAAAAGACAATATTATTAGGAAGCACGCCATACATTTTCACTGTTATGCAGATGATACCCAATTATATTTATTTCCATATACAACAAACTTCAAGGACTGCCCTACGTAACACTGCAAAACTCAAGCGCGCCCCTATATACATAAAACATTTAATTGAATGAATGTGCAGCCGACAAGTGTGCAGCATCTGTGTGATGCTATCACGTCAACATGGAGCGGAATCCCTAAGGAATGTTTCCAGAACCTTGTTGAATCCATGCCATGAATGTTGAGAATAATTAAGTGGTCGCTGAGTGCATATTTACGGAAGTATTGACAGTTATGTCGGGCTATAGAGAATCAAAACTACATATAATGACTCACCACTGCAAACTCATCTTTGTCCAGATGGCCATCTTTATCCATGTCACTCAGGTCCCAAACCTAACGGCAGAAAATACACATGATGAGAACATTCAGCCTAATTCAAGGAGTAACTCAACTAATACAGATTTTAATCCACTATTATAAATCCACTCTTCAATCACGGAACCAACAGGCCAAATTTAAGAAACCAAAATTTGAAGTCAATACCTTCCCAAGGACGTCCAGAGGTAACTTGGAGTTGATTAGGACTGGCTTGACCTTCTCTCCGGACAGCAGGCCGTTGACTGGAGCCAAACTTTCAAAAATACCATCAAATTTATTCTTCTCCTCAGGCTACAAAGGAAAACAAACACAAGTTACCTAAAAAAGCTAAATAGTTTACTAAACTATGTTAGAGCCTGAACAATACCAGATTTTTGAGAACAACATACACAACCAATATATCAATAGTCTGTATTTATTAAAATGGTTGTTCTTATTAAACGCCTATAATGACTGCTGTGTGTGTGAGTGGAAACACACCCTGACAGCCCAGTGTAATTCACCAGAGGCAGACGCTGTGCTGCTTAGAGACGGACTGCTGGTGTCCTTCTGAAAGCAGACAAACAAAGATGGCTGTCATAGCACCGTCACATGATCCAGTCACTGGATTCGCACCTTGAGCTTTTGACACAAAGTTTAATAACATAATAAAATGACCATAAAAGTGACCAAAATAGTTTATGTGGAGTATAATTAATGTCACGTATTGGTTTGATATGAATTCCATATAAATGTCAATACTCTGAATGAAATACATGGATTTGAGCTTTAATGATGAAGTCACACTCACAAACTTGGGTGGAGGGACTGTGAGGTTGAGGCTGGACAGACTGACTTCCTGACCGCTCTGAGCGCAGGCCACCAGTCGCAGAGCTACGTAAAACCCCTTGAGAGAGAAAACACACAGTGTTAGTCATCCCTAGAGATCTGATTTCATTTCACTTTGACACTATTTGTCATTGAGAAAGATAAAATTCTGGTGATCAGAGTCAAACAAATTGTAATTTTAGCCACTGTGAATTTCACTTTTCCATGTGAAGTACATTAAGCTACACATCATCATCAACACAGAGCGCTGGATGAGAAGTCATCTGTTCCCTACCTGTTTGTCCAGAAAGCCTTTGCCATCGGGATCCGCCAGATCCCAGATCTGCAACACAAGACACAAACACACAGTTCTACTCTTGAGCCTGAGGTGTGTTCATTCTTTATTTCCCTCTTATTACATGTTAAAGCCTTTCCCTTCAGTGCATTCTCTAAATGCATTCCAGCAAGCTGCTATTCTGATGCTCGACTCGCTTAGATTTAACCTTTTCCTGTAGGTCACAATTTGTTATTTCATGGGTTCTTTTAACCCACAATGGTGGGGCACTCTCTTTAATGCGTCTTTCCGGTTTCAACCAATTAAACAAATGTGCTGCCCAAAAGGTGTGGAATAATCTAACTTCTGTTTTTATTCATTTCCAGCAGAAAGCCCAAAGGCAGCGGGGACCCTGGCACGATAGGGAAGAATACACATCCGGCAGGTAATTAAGTTAAATGTTCTGATTATGGAAAACACCCATCGGATGTCCCTGTAATGCTTTAACTGACAAGCATATTTACATTTGCTCAACATAGCAAATTAATCTAAAAGCAAGGCATCAGGACAAAAGAACAAAAATCAGCCTATCACACGATGTAGCCTCACTGCTAGTGACTCTAGTACGATGTCATTTCTCTGAAAGGGTCCCGGTTTAGTTTTTGACTGCTGCTGCTGCTTCTGAACAGCAGCCGAATGGATATTTGTGGAGGCAGAATTCACACTAAGAGAAAGAAAAGAGCTACTGAAAGCAAGGAAGGCCCAAAGTTAACAACGCCGTGATTAGTCCACTGTAAGTAAATTAACTATTTTGATAATCAATTAATCGTTTAAGTAATTCGTCATGTCCCAGGTTCTCAGATGTGAGAAAGTTCTATTTTCTTGGTCTTATATGGTCGTAAACTCAATGTTTTGGACAAAACGAGACATTTGATGATGTCACCTTGTGCACTTGGATAATGTGATGAGCACTTTCCACTGCGCTCCGACGTGTCATAGACCGAACCACTAACCAAGACACTAACAGGCAGGTGTATAATGAAACTGATCGTTAGTTGCAGCGCTTCAATACTATATATTCCATGAGGCAGGAAATGCATTTTACATATTTGTTTAAGTGCAACTGAAATGCATTCCGTTCGTCGGCTACATCCTGCAAATCACTTGTCCTCTGTTCTCCTTTGAGAGAAAAAAACAAAGAAAGACAGTCAGAAACCGTAGCAGGAGACAGCCAATCCAATCGGACAGGAAGCGTCAAGGTCAGCTGGGTCTCCAGCGCCACCTACCTTTCCCAGCGTAAGGTCAGCGAGTGCAGACTTCTTTAAGAACAGGGCAGCTTCCGTTGGTCCGACTCTCCCTGTGTTCCCTGGATCCACCTTGGAGCAAACACACACACGTCACAGTCGGAGTGCTTTTTGGCATATTTACCATATCTTTCATTTTTCCACTTCACGATGAACTGTCTCTGCCCCGTTTCACATAAAGTAGGTGCACAGTTTATATACTTTGACTCATCACCTTACCTGTCTGTAAAAGTTCTCATATACAGGGTTCCCACTCGACAGCTGTGTGGCAAAGAGACAACGTTACTGCACCGTCATCAGTGCACTAAGCCCAGAACACTGCTCATTTCAAATACTCGTTTAAAGCCGACTGTATTCTTCAATTCCTGCCAAAGCTGCTGACAATCAATAACAAACATGTCGCAAACCAACCGCATTGCCATGTTGTGCAACCGCTGCCAGCAGTGAGCCAACTAACATCAGCATCAGCAATCAAAGCGCAGCCCAGGTTAGCACAAGTTAGCCCAGGATAGCACAGGTTAGTCCAGGTTAGCCCAAGTTAGCCCAGGTTAGCACAGGATAGCACAGATTAGCCCAAGTTAGCCCAGGATAGCACAGGTTAGCCCAAGTTAGCACAGGTTAGCCCAGGATAGCACAGGTTAGCCCAGGATAGCCTGCCTTGTAGCTAGCTAGCCTCACGCGTAATCACCATCCTCGCACTAGTCAAGGCTAGGCTAACTCAGGCTAGGCTAGGCTAGGCTAGCTCAGGCTTGCTAGCTGAAGGACTGAACGTTATCACAGCTTCTCGTGCTTTGTTAGACACACGTGCGCAGGCCAGGCCGGGTCTAACTTTGCAAAACGCTACAGTGTCCGTGGTGCTCATTGGCATCCATTTCGTAATGAGTACGCTAACTGTGTGTTATGTCGCAGACACGGCTAGCTAGTACCGGCTGAGGCTAACGAGCCCGACCTAACGGTGCTGCAATAGGCCTTGTTCGACCGGCCGACGGCCTCTTTTCTAGAAGCGTCCGACGGAGCTCATGTTTTGTTCCAAGTACAACGAAAAGACAGAGTCACGCTGCTAATTATCTTTGCCTTACAATGACGCGTGGAGTCGTAAATTGCGGCATCTGTACCTGGGTGAGAGATGTGTGAGCTGCCATCTTCCCTGTTGCTGCGGGAACGCACCCACCCTCTCCTCCTCCTCCGCCTCCTCTCCAAGGCAACGCTCCCCCTAGCGGACAAACTGCGCCTCGCAGTCCGGCACAACACCGCGATCGGTGCTCCATTGAAGATCTGCTGACTTTATGTTGCCCACACGGTCTGCAAAACCACGCATCTCTTCAAATAACCTCTTGGACTCTTGACTAGTCTTTAGGGTGAGCTCTTTAATTCGGCATAAATGTTGTACAAGCAAACAATTGCTTGACCTTTCAGTCATGCGGCGCTGGAGCCACATGTCGGTTTGCAGAATTACAACTCCTGTTGTAGGCATTGGTATATAGATTCTACACATCAAATCCCCCTCCAAAAATAAAGAGTTGAGAATAAAGGAAAACCTTCATGTGTACAAACAACATAAAATGGTGTGTTGTCACTTTGTGCTCGCAGGACTCGAGGCATGACACTGATGTGCACTCCTGCAGTAATACTGCACCGCTTGTCTAGAAGGGCAGCAGACAGTGAAAGTGTGAGGCTTCACTCGAGAAAACAGCACCTCGTCGCACCCGCTTTAGAAAAGCCATTTATTTTACACAGTGCTGAAACAAAGGTTGTTCACAACTATTCAGAAAAAACATCAACTGGTGTATTTCATGTTGTAAGTAGTTTCTAGAAACCCCAAAAGAAAAGAAAACATTGACAAAATGGGTAAAACAACAGATAAACTGAGATTAGACAACACCACACTGGTGGTCATCATTCCTAACCCACTGCCATGCTATAAATACTGTAACTAACAATCTCATGCAACCCACCACCGCTCACAGCTGAAGAGCAGCATTTGTCACAGTAAAGGAGACGTAATAAAAAACAATAAGGAGACGTAAAAGGAGAAACAGCAAAGCACATGCTGAAATAAATATTCTTTTTGTTTTGGCTTCTAGCACTTATTCAAATTCCCTTTAGTCCACTTTGGAAACAAAAACTATCAATAATGAAAACTCCAATGATGATCACCAACCCTAGGACACTCTTAACACTATATTGTAAACTACAACATCTGTAAAATGAAATGTATTCAAGTCTTTAACAACCCATAAGGCATGAAGGAGCAATGGCTCAAACTCTTTAGGATGCATAGCAGATGTGATACGAAACACATTGAACAGGAACAGATTGTCTGAAAGTGGCAAGTGAAACACGTGTGATCATCCCAGATAAGGAAACAAGTGACACAACATTTTCATTTAAAAAAAAAAAAAACCCAAAACAACAAAAACAAGTCCAATCTTTAGCTCACAGCGCATGCTATCTGTCTGGCACCTCACAATCCACCTTCAAATTACAAAAAGTCACAAAACAAACCCTCTACAGCGAAAGAGCACAATGACATCTCAGGCAGAGTGCTGCATCTGGGTGTGTGTCCTCTCCTCCCGGAAATAAACTACAACAGCACATATAATCCGGACGACAAGTCATTAAATACACTGTGACTGCACAACTACTTGACTGTGTTCCACACCGAGTGGCTCAGCGTCACGACTCTCCTGGTAGTGGAGTTAACTGCCTGCTTGTAGCCGACCGACTTCACCAAACTTTGAACGTCTACAGTTGTTGGAAGCACGTTTCCACAAAACAAAACAATAAAGTTGGGAAAAATAGAAATACTCATGGTGAGTCAAAACAAGAGAAAGTCTACATTTTTCTTTAATAAGTCAAAGTTGTGAGCAACTAACTAAAGTCAAATGTTTGAACTGACCAGGAGTAAGTAAGAATAATAGGATGGAGCCATAGGTCGAGATTAATAGTTTGAGAAAGTCACAATGATTAGTTAAAATGTTAATTTACAAAGTCAAAATGATGAGACATTTTGACTTTGGTCAAGATTTTGAACAGTTTGACTTTGAATATTTAATATCTTTGTCATTCCTAACATTTCATCTCATTTTGCTTTTCCTGGCAGGGATTGGATCAAATACCCCTGCAGCAATTTGTGTCACGGTGCAGATTTCACCTTCCATGGACAGAACCACAGAACCACAGAACCACATCTGCAAGGTTAATGAAAGGACAAAACACTGCCGGAAGAACACTTTGCACCATTCGGTCGCAGCTATTTTGTTTCAAGGATAAAAGAAGCAGAAGAAATGAAATGATCAGACCTGAACTTTAATATAAAGCAATGCTAGCTCTCAAACAGTGAAGCCAACAGTCTGCATCCCATTTTCAGGCAAATCCAACATGGAGGCAAACGCACGAGTACATATTAACGACAGATCCACTCTGTATATAACACGTGCTCTGGAAACCCTCTCAGTAAAAGCCTGCTGGCCTGTGAAGGTGATGCAGACTGTTAGCATACGTCCAGGCGTGATATTTGTCAGCATGATCGCTCGGCACAAGCGGCAGCAGAAATGAAGTAGCAGCAGTGAGGCACAGCTCAGTGGGAGCTCCTGTGATGATGGTCACAGCCGAATGGAGCGTGGGCAGCACAGCTAACGTTGAACAGCATGTCGTCGTCGTCGTCGTCGTCGTCATCGTCGTCGTCGTCGTCCCGACCACACAGTCGCATGGCGTGAAAAGAAATGTCCTCTTCCTCTCCTGTCCCTCCCAGGTGGACCGTGTGCAGCGCCACCATCTGGACCTTTGTTGAACGGTGATGTGTCAGGTGACGGTTGGTTACTCATCATCCCATGTTTGCTGTAGCAGGAAGTTAGCAGCCAGATTCTCATTCTTCTCACAGGCGAAATAAGCCTGGATGACTAAGCCTTCGGGGAAGCCCAGCGCTTTTAACTGGAACACACACACAGAAGCACAGCGGTGTCTGAGGAAGGTGCTGGTAAGGACGCACGCATGTTAGACACAAGACAGGATGTAGGAATAGCAGATCAGCTATTTAAGTAGTGCACTTTAAGTAGTTTAAATGTTAAAAATGTATGCGCAGAATGGTTTGGTGAATCCGACATCTTGTTGAAAAGAAACATAAATATTCTATCATGGGTTTGTGTACTTTAGCTAACTATTAATATCACACAAGTATAGGTATAAGTTTGATCAGGTATCAGCTGTACAATCATCCAGACAACTGAATGGGACCGAATGCAGTCAGCGGTAACTGACCCTCTCAATGGCCTCCTTCTCCTGTGGGGTGACCTGGATGTAGTTGGTGTGTGGGGACCCCTGGGCCTCAGCCCCTTCCCCCCCCGTGTCTCCGCCTCGTGGCTCATTCAGCATCTGCACAAAACGCTCCTGGTGCTGCGTGATTTGCTGCAAGTAGAACATACAACATAAATACTACCATACGGCTAATATACGGCCCCTAGCAAAGAAGACGCGGCGGGACAGCTGATCACAATTATAGGTTAACTACCCATTCAGGCAATATACAGTAGACATGGAGACGTGACCTCTATGATCTATGACGTCTGTAGCACAACTACATCATTCATAATCTCAAAATACCATTTGAACTCATACATACGGTAGTTATGTATTTTAATGACATAGATATATTACGTAGAATATCACTTTCCTATTGAGTGTTGATGCTTTCATAACAACATTTTCCAGAAGATTCAGATTTCTGCCACTTTTATAGTGAGGGATTGGATTCAAATAGCACTAAAATCACATCGCATTGTGTTTTAATATGTGTGGTGCCATATTTCTTCTCATTCAAGGAAGTGCTGTAGTTAATAACAGATAGAAGTGATTTCTTAAATTCATTCCTAGATCTGCATAAAACACACTTCTTCCTGGGCTTACTTGCATCTCTCACTGCTCTGTTGAACGTTTTTTGAAATATCTCACTAACAGAGAAGCAGACGAGCTGTAATTCCTGGCAGAAAGCGTCTGTAGCGTGGTGAGCTGCTGGTGTCGTACCTGCAGCAGCTGTGGGTTGTCTCTGCCCAGCTGATGGAGTAGGGCTGGTAGGAGGGCTGGGTTCTGCTGGATGATCTGTCTCATCTGCTGGAACTGAGGCTGGTTCCTCAGGAACTCCAGAGGGTTCCCCCCTGTGGACACAGAGCCTCCTCCAGCCGGGGCAGGCTGGCTGCCAGACACTGGCCCTGCTGGGGTGGGGTCAGGCTGGTTGTTACGCTCGTTGTTTACTGTGATAAGAGTACATTTTCAGTTTAGATTTATGGTTTATAGACATCATAAGCAGATGGGAAAGACTGTGTCCGCAAGGTTCAGTGAATGACATACCCGATAAAGCAAGGTACTTTATCCTAAAACCAAATCAAAATCCAAACATCCCCCATAATGGGGAAGACTCCAACTGCAGACCTCCCTGAGCCAGAAGGAGCCTACAGCTCCAGAAGGCACGTGTGACATTTCCTTTAGCTGCCTTGTTTTCCCCCCAAAAGAAATTGATTTAACACAATTTAACAAGGTAACAGCCAGGACCGAGCCCCAAACCTGGCTGCACATTGTTAGTCCAGTAAGCACAGATTTTATTGTGTACACGGACTAAACCATAAATCTCTACTGTGTCTTCAATGTCTGTGTTAGAATTTCGTCTTCCTCTTCTTTAAAAAAACAATCTCCACCCAGGTAGTTCCTGTGCCATGAGCAAGAACTGCCCCAACAAGAGTAGGGGATTTTTTTGGGTCCTGTGTGGCTGAGAAACTCAAGTAGACCAGTTTCTCCAGTGGAAACGCAGGTAAAGTGGATCCCTAGAAATGTTCTTTTGGTGGAAACGAGCAAAAACTTAATCCATAGTAAGTGTAACATATAATAAAGAAGTAATAAAGGTGTGCGCTTACTGTTTGAGGCTGGCAGGGGCTGCTGTGGTTGTTGCGTAGTAGGGGTGGGGGGGTCGGTTGGAGCACTGTGTCTAACTGGCTCCTGGGGTGGCAGGTCACTGGCCTCCGCTGGAATACCCTGCAGTACATCAACATTTACTACACCCTTTCTAATACAGTGGTGAGCAGGGCTGGGAATGAAGCTGGTTAACGCCTCACCATGAGTAGATACTCCACTGCTCGGTCTGGGTTGTTGTAACTGGCTCTGAGTGCAGCAACAACCTGATCCCGATCATAACCCATAGACATAATCTCTGACACCAGGTTCTCGTAGGCTGGACCTGTCACTATGGAAACAGAAGGATTGGTAGGACAGAGACAGAGGACGTTAATGGAAGCTGGATGAAAGTCAGAGGTTATTTTTGCACACTTCGGCAGAGTCATTAGAGAACTCCAAAGCTTTTCACGATGCCTGAATTTCACAAATAGTCAGATGTTCAGTGGCGGAAACGGACATATTTAGACTTCTAGAGGTTACTTTGGAAAAAAGGATCCACCTCTAAATGTAATTATTTTCCTTTCGAGCAGCTGCTCTGCTGCGACAGTGTCTGTCCTGCACATGCTCACATGTAAAAGGCCAATTTGAAAACTGGTTATATGTACACAGGGACAAGAAACAGAAGTCTAACAAGTTTGACAGCTCAGAGCTGAGACCAGGAGGCAGAGTTGCAGTCTGGATCTGTGGAGTCTGGATCTGTGGATCTGTGGATCCTGGATCTGTGGATCTGTGGATCCTGGATCTGTGGAGTCTGGATCTGTGGATCTGTGGATCTGTGGATCTGTGGAGTCTGGATCTGTGGATCTGTGGATCTGTGGAGTCTGGATCTGTGGAGTCTGGATCTGTTGATCTGTGGAGTCTGGATCTGTGGACCTGTGGAGTCTGGATCTGTGGATCTGTGGAGTCTGGATCTGTGGACCTGTGGAGTCTGGATCTGTGGACCTGTGGAGTCTGGATCTGTGGATCTGTGGATCTGTGGATCCTTGATCTGTGGATCTGTGGATCTGTGGAGTCTGGATCTGTGGATCTGTGGAGTCCCCCCCTCTCTCTTCACCCAACCGGTCGAGGCAGATGGGCGCCCACCCAGAGCCTGGTTCTGGTTCTGCTCCAGCGTTCTCAAGGTGGGAAGAGTCGGTCTATATGTAAAAGTGCTATGAGATAACTTTGTTGTGATCTGGCGCTATATAAATAAAACTGAACGGAATTGAAAGGCACGGCGTATGTCCCATGTCCATTGATGACATTTAAGGCCTCAGCATACTTCGAATTGCCAAATGGTCTAATGGCTTCTGAAACCCCTCTCCGACTGTGGAATCGGGTCTGCTGTCCCTCTGACAATTACATGGCCAGGGTCTTAGACCCATAGGCCACTAGAACCCATGTTCAAATGAGTGCAATACCATCGATGTCTTCAGGGAGAGACTGTCTGAAAAGTATGCTCCGTTTTCCACCTTTGGACAAGTCAACGTGTTGGGACTAAAAAGACACACAAAAGCCAGAGTTGTTGGAGAGACACCAGGGATGCAGTGAAGAGGAGGCTGTGACAGCAGCCGTCTCACCTACTGTGGCGATTCAGAACAGGTGGAAACACTTTGTCTTCAGGTTAGATGACATGTCACACAAACTAGGTCATCTGGAGCATACTGAGGCCTTTATCTTCAAAGAAAACCGCTGGCACGTTCCTGGAAAGAGCGAGCCACGCTGATTCCAGCAGTGTGTGCATAACGTCTGTGTTCTGTTGTGGCTGTTACCACTCTGAGAACAAGGGCTGCAAATTTTGATGCAGCCTATCGACCAGGTGCTAAGTGTTAGAGCAAAATATAACCAGTACGTGTTATTTATGACAATGGGATGTAAAATGTATTACCCAGTATTGACGCTGCCTCTTCAAGGAGACCCAGTTCGTCGACAAGGCTTTGAGAGAAATGAACATTGAAACATGATTAAAGTCAGTAAATCAACGTTCCACAGCCCAAACAATTACAGCAAGCATCTGTTTTAACAGAGAAACAACACGTCATGTTATGAAATGTAAGGATTTTGTATATTATAAAATAATGCAAATCATTTCAAGTCTGTGTACAAAATGCTAAAAAGAAAAAGGGATTAAAAGGAGGTGTACTGTATTTCTATTGAGGGGTTAAACTATGTAACAATGCTAATACAAGTTTAAAAATGTGAAATTTGCTTTTGGTTTTTAAAGAATAGCCTGAATCTGTTCAGTCACTATTTCATACATACACACATCTTTGTTTAGAATTACTGCATTATGTGCGATTACTGAATAAAAACTACTTCTACTACTCACAGCAGGTACAATGTTTACCATGTTCCTAATTAGCAGTAAACATAAAGCACTGATGGGAATGTCAAATGTGGTTTTGCAGGTACAAATTCAAATGTTGACCTAATGATAGAGGTGGAGGAAAAGTTAATACAATTCATCCTGAGGGGAACATGAATGTTTGGACAAAATGTTGTAACTGCCAAGTACTGCTCAGAAACATGCTCTCTGTTAAAGACACACAATCCTGATTCTCTGTAGGTGACAAAAAGCCGAAAGTACGTAGAAAGAAAAGTGTTTTCACGGCGTACGAGATTGTTCAGGAGAAATCACCTTTCCTGTGAATATGAGCTTTCCTAGCTAACCCAGGTTTTCTAACTCAATGATGACATTTTAGACATGTTTCTTGGACAACCAGAGAATAAATATAACTCTCAGTGTAGGTAAGCATAGGCGTCCTCCAACCTGGAAGCAGAGGAGTGGCCTGGTGCAGCGGCAGGTGGTTCATTCTCAGGGCCTTCCCTTGGCGTCTCCTCAGGCTGGGCAGCAGGGGTGGGGCCGTCCGCAGGCACAGAGGCCACGGCTGTCTGGACAGCTTCAGGAGCTGGAGCTGGGTCAGAGGCTAGAGTAGCAGCTGATGCCGAGGCTGGAGCAGAGTCCAGGGCTGTGTTTGAGTCCAGAGCTGCTGTCGCTTCAACAGAAGCCGGCGGGGTGTTTTCTGGGACTGAGGGCGGGAGTTCGGAGGGAGGCACCGACTGTGGGGCAGGTGTGGGTGCAGACGCTGTATGTGTCGGTGTGGAGGGCACTTGTGTTGGGGCAGAGGCCGAGGGTGGCGCTGGAGCTGCAGCTGGTTGAGGAGTTGGCTGAGGGGCTGGTTTTGGCTAAAAAGACATTTGATCATTAGAAGTGTGGATGTGATGACCAAACAGGTGCATTTCCCTCAACTAGACCAGTTGAGTGAAATGTTTAAACGTTCCACAGTATTTCCGCATCCCTACTGCTGTAACTCAAATCAAAGCTGGTTCATATAAAGGCTGGTCGATGTTAAAGGCTGGGTAGGAAACACCGAAGGGGTTGGAATTACCTGTACTTTGATGCCTCACGTGGTAAATGCAGTACAATGTACATTTCCACAGCCATATTGTCATGGTCACAGGTTGCCGTTTGTCATTTTTCCGGACGTGGAGAGTAGAGATACGGACGTGAGAGTGGCGTCCTGCACATGACAGCATGACTCTTTTGCTGAGATTGTGATGGACAACGAGTGACAGCCCTTAAATATTTTGGTTAAGTGTGTGTCTGTGTGTATTTGTTAACTTAAATTAACTGAAGCCAACGGCGAGCTCGGTGCACGGCTGGTGACACAAGGAGAGGAGGGCGGGGCCGACTCCAGCCGCCCAGTGGAGCGAGCGACTGCTCTGCACTTCCTGCAAGTGTTTCCAATAAAAAACCTAGCAGAAGGAGGAGCGGGGCGTCCTTTGAGCTGCTGGAAAGCTGTCAATGTAAAAGGTCTATGGGGGAAGTGTTGAGCAGCACTGACGAACACAGCAACCATAAAACAGAAACGTAAAACGAACTGGAGACTATTGGTGAATTCAAACAGTACTTGTGTGGCGAGCATGACACGCTCAGATACCCTGACGAGACACTTACCTTCGTAACCATGACCACCACAAAGTTTTTCTCATCGATTTTGTAGTCTTTCAGCGGGATGTCATCGTTCAAGATTTTTCCTGCCGAGACAACGAGTGAGATTTATGACACAATTTGGTTTAATAAAAAGCTAAGATAGACGGCAACATGGGAAAATATGGAACAGGGTGTTTTTTGGTTTGAACTCTTTATATATGGACATTTGTTTATGCACATGTAACTTTCCAAGTGGTGAAATGGCTGCGGCGCGTGCTGTTTAAATGTACAATACTTTACCGATTAACCACTTTGTATTGCCTGTGTGTCAAAAAATGAGACCTTCCCCAACTGTCTCGATTCCCTGTAACAGCTTGTGGACTGATTTCTATGATAAATACTTGGGCTGGATCTTCTACTGTGATGTTATGCGTGGCCCAGAGAGTCTTGCCTCTCTTCAGCAGAGTGCAACACTAGCTACTGTTAGTCCACCGGCGTCACCAGATCTGACCGACGCAGGTTCCAGGTTTGCTCGGCCTGGCAGATCTGAAGTGTGAACGTGTAAACGCAGGACCACGAGGCCAAGCTTATCTAGTACCTACACCGGCACCAAACACAGAGTCCATCGCAAACTCCACGTAGCTTGCTTGCTAATGTGCACTAATTGCTAGTTAGCTAACTAGTGTAGCAAAACACTGTCTCGACATCAGATAATTCATCCAGACTAACAAGCAACGTTATGAAGCAATCCACGCCAGACCCACGCGGCGTAGCTAAGTGACAGCCAACAGCATGCTAGTTAGCATCATGGAGCCAATGGCCCAGGTCAGACAAAAGGACCATTACAAATATTAACGTTATTCTAAATAGGATTGCAGAATCACGCCCAGTCTGGTGTATGGCACAACCAGTCGCTGTTTTGGTTGATGCCAAGGGTGCGACAGGATGTTGACTGCAGTTCCCTTAATGGCCACCGGTGTCATTAATAACAAGGACTCTCTGACAACTCCACAGAGAGCCTTTAAAAAGCAGGAGGTGTTCTGGGATAAGAAAATAATGGAAGCAGTAGATGCCACAGTGTTGTTTTTCAGTCCATCCTTTCCTACACGTGGACACACACGAGTGCATTTTGGCTCTTTCACCATGGCCACAGAAGAAAACCCCAGCTGCTCTGCTTAAATCAGCATCCAATCATTTCAACCCATGGTTAGGTCAGTTTTACAGCTCCTTCTACCGCCATCAATTCTAAGTAGTGTTGCTATGGTTACAATTAGACACATACCATGGGGAATTATTTAAAAACAGTTGACAGAAACAATGCGAGTTGTTTCCATACAACCATTTTTTTTAAAAAGCTGCCAATTAAACAACCCAAGTGTATTCTGGGGCCTTGGTGTGACTAAATATGACATTTGAGATTGTTTCCTCCTCTTGCTCACCTGCATAGATGAGTTTTTGTCCCGCAGCAGGGAAAGCATCTTTTCCTCGGTCCGCCTCGATTTTCTCCTTCAGGGCTTCAACCTGACAGATGAAACGTTGATGTTGCTGAAACATCTGCACGAGGTGCCCTGAGTGACTGGACCTCAAACCCGACGGTTCTTGGTGTCGGTGTTTCTGAAACATCTGCACGAGGTGCCCTGAGTGACTGGACCTTAAACCCGACGGTTCTTGGTGTCGGTGTTTCTGAAACATCTGCACGAGGTGCCCTGAGTGACTGGACCTCAAACCCGACGGTTCTTGGTGTCGGTGTTTCTGAAACATCTGC
>JAVQJF010111626.1:0-13047 GCA_036023855.1 Gadopsis marmoratus | reverse complement strand
AAAATAAATAAAAGCCCGTTAAAAGGGAGTTTCTCCTTACCACTGTCACCTAGTGCTGCTCATGGTGGGAGTTGTTGGGTCTCTGTAAATAAAGAGTCGGTCCAGACCTGCTCTGTATGACAAAGTGCCCTGAGATAGCTTTGTCGTGGCACGGTGCTGTAGAACTAAACCTGAATTGAATTGAATTGAATCACAGTAGGCACGCGTTTCAGCAGAAAACAGACAAATAATTACAGAAGCTGTATAATGAAGTGGCTGATATGGACTAAGATGGTCATGTTTAGGTGTAGTGACTCAGACAAACCCACCCCTCTCTCCATCTGACGTACATGGAGGGTTTAAATGACACGTTTTCACCTGAAGATGAAGCCCTTCCTGTTGTCCTAGGCGGTCACGAAGGAGACAAGGTGAGCTCAGACCGTGGTCTCTGGTTGATGCACAGAAGCATCTACAAGCCTGGGACACAGAAGCTGGTTGTGATTCTGATCAAATAATCACTGAATGCCTCAGATAAGAGTCACGAGGGCAGACAGGTTGGCTCACACGTGCGCTCGTGCTGATAATTTGCCCTTTCAGACCGTTTCCCCGAGCAAATGACAAGGAACTTCATCCCCGTTGAATATAACAGTTGACGTTGACATCTTCATTGGAAACGTAGCAGTAAACGCAAAAGGGAAAAAAAGTGACAACACGCGAAGCTCCCAGCTCGGTGCAACACACGGCGACGTCGTGCGTGATGATAACGTGCCCGCGTCGCCGCTGTTGACTCGCAGCGACTCTTCGGCCGTCCTGCCAGTCTCGCCGTGACGTCACGCGCCGCATCCCGAGAGCGCGTGGTCCTGGTCGCGAGCACGTGGGAGCGAGGTCGCGGTCTGCGTCTGCGAGACGCGGATCCGACAGACGGACTGCAAACGCGGCGAAGCAGCAGCGGCGGGACGCGGTAAGAGCTCTTTGTGTCGCCTGACCCGGTTCTTTAAACCGCACTGATTTAAAGGCCCGACGCCGTTTGGGAAAAGTAAAAAAACAAAACAAAAAAAAAACCTCTGTATCTTTTCGACCCGTCCAATGGGAAACTTAATACGGCGGGCGAAGACTTGTGCCCGGGGGTTCGGTCTGACGCCACCCGAACAGCCGGGCTTCTCGGGACAAAGTGTTGCGCCCTGTTGTCCGTCCGGCCGGCTGCTGTTAACGCCGCAGAACGTCCCGTGCAGCCGGGCGCTGCTTCGGCCGGTCACACGGACGCGACGCCGACTCTGCGCGTCGGAAGCCCGCAGCCTCCAGCAGAGACTCGCTGCTGGAGGCTGCTGCCGGTGTGATGGTGCAGGTGATACAAGGCGTCGGTGCCGCTGCACACGGGTCCCTAATTCATGCGTTATGTGGATGTTGTCTGTGTGGAACACAAGAAGAAACATGTCTGAAACTATGTGATAATTTCTTTGGGGGGGGGATTTTCTTTTTTCCCCCTGGCCTGTGCACATGAAAGCAGTTTAGCTGAGATGGTGGGGCAGCATGTCTGAGAGGTGGGAGATTAATGGTGTGGACACTCTGGCTGGGCAGGACGGGTGTGTTGTGACCTTGGCTCAGCAACTGGCTGACCTTGGCTCATCCATCCATCCACCCTGGTGAAGTTTTGTCCCCGCGAGGAGAAGGTGCAAAAGATAGACGGATACGGAGATCGACGCCCAGTAAGTATTGTTGTGGTCATTTACAGGTCGAAAGATGTCTACAAAGGGGCAGGGGGGGTTCAAACTGGGCTCAGGTTTGATGACAAGTGATCGTTTTTACATGCCTTGGTTACAAATGTAACACTAGCGCTAAGACACGAGAGGCACAGGCTGGCGTAGGGCTGAAAGTAATGATTGTTCTTCGTTATCCATGTATCTGCTGATGAATTCGACTAATCATTTAGTCTGTAAAATGCGAGAAAGAAGTTTAAGGAAGGACCATCGCAAGTTTCAGGGGCTCAAGGCGACGTCGTCAAAAGTCTTGCTTTGTGCAAGACACAAAGATATTCGAGTCACAGGGATGTAAAACTGACAGAAGAAGCAAGTAAGAAGGTTTAAACAGCAAACGTATTTCTGTTTTTGCTTAATCTTATACATGTTTTCATGTAAAAACAACAACATATATAACACTGAAGCACGAAATGGAGGAAGTTGACAGTGATAGACATAGTTTACAGTTGTTGGGCTCACATCTTACTGATGAATACGGTGGAGTCACATCCATGGAAATGTTCTATTCCTCGAGCAAGAAAGGGAAATTATTTTTTTCTGCTCTCTGCTTGTCTGATACTTGCAAACTTCCAGCGAGCCAAGCTTCCCTGGCTCACCACGACGACTGCACACATGCTTCTCAAGATACTTTAGAGGCTCAGGAATACATCGGAGGCCTGCTGTAATGTAATGTGTGTTTTTCAGCTGGGGTAGATTAAAGCGGTTCATGCTCCTGAACTCAGAACTGTAGCCGCTCGCCAGCTAGACTTTTCTCTCTGGCTGTGTCTCATTTTACAGCGTCATTATTATTATTATTATCAAGTGCCTCATCTGCATGCTCTGTTTCTGTCTCTGAGTTGTGTTTTTATTGGCTGTGGCTACCCACGTTTGGCTGCCAGGGTTGTTGCCTCCAACGTGTTTGAGTTTACCACACGAGAGCATTTAGGAATATGTCATTGAGGAATGTGACGCGTGCGCTCTTGGATGCAACACCACCACATACTTAACGTTCGCACTGAAATCTGAATGCCCTTTTTTAGTTTGTCAGCAAATCTAATCTATAAGGATACTGCAGCTATTGTGCGATGCATTTCCTTTTTCTTTGTCTTTTTGGACATATGTGTGGAATTAGCATGTAGCTTCAAGCCTCTGGGTGGGCTTTTCCCATGGCAACAGTTGACATTTGATACCCGGTGTTGCTAGGAGACATACTGTCAAGTTCCGTGGTGCCCTAGCATACTGCACATATCCACCCACTTCGTTCATTCAATATTTATTCCTTTGCACTATTTGTATTTGCTTTCAATTTTTAGAAACACTTGGCTTGTATATAGACAATGTGTGTTATTGGTCATTGTGGCTTTTTAAATATTTATATATACATTATATGCTATTTGGCACCTACTTGTATGTTCATAACAGTTCTCTGTTTCTGTTTACCGATCTTTGTTCAGCCTTGTTGTGCTTGTTTTTGACTGTATGTCTTTCTCTTTTACTGTGTGTGTGTGTGTGTGTGTGTGTGTGTGTGTGTCAGTGCCCTTCCTGATTTTGTTAAAAGTAAGTTAAGACCACAAACCATCATCATTTTTACCCTGCAGGTGGTATGGATTAGTCTTCATCTTTTTCATAACTTCACTTTACTGCAAATAATGTACTTGAGATCAGTATCTGACTTAAATGTTAATTTCTCAGTAAATATACTTGTGCACTGTATGGAACCTTAGACAGGCGTGCAGTGTGGCGCTCTCAGCAGTGTTGATCCCTCTGGTGAATGATGTCATTGACTCATATTGACT
The DNA here is from genome assembly GCA_036023855.1 of Gadopsis marmoratus. NCBI lineage: Eukaryota > Metazoa > Chordata > Actinopteri > Centrarchiformes > Percichthyidae > Gadopsis > Gadopsis marmoratus. Next base: position 9,536 of record JAVQJF010111626.1, on the reverse strand, counting down.
CATATGCTTTTAAAATACACAGTTTGACAAAGAAAGGAAAGAAACCCACATTTGAATGTTTGCATTCCAAACTCCAGTTTCAAAACTCTGATTTGAAACTTTTCTTTATTGACTTCCAGATTACCAGCCTACTGTAACACCACCGCACATTATCCTCCCTGTCAAAGGTGTAGCGTTCACTTTCAACCACCGAAGTCTTTTTTTTTTTTTTTTTTTTTTTCTTTTCCACATACTAAATTTCAAGCCGCTGGTCCATCTGCATTCAGATGGACCACTGATCGGGGTGGGGAAGTAGCGTGGAGAGAATTGTCTTGTTCTTTATTGTAATGACGATGCTCATCAAAAGCAGCATGTTCCTGGCTGGATTAGATCTTATTCTCCCACAGGAGATTCCCCTCAGCAGGGTGTGTGCAGACCGCCACACAGGAGGCCAAGAAGAGGGCAGGTTTCCGAAGCCAGGACTTGGTGGAGGAGAGGAATGTCGCAGTACACTGGCTCTACAGACAGCAGATACAGTTACATATTGAAGGACGTTCAAATGTTGACGCAATTATCTTTTGGTATTTAACAGTAACTGACTTTATGCCTGTGATTTGCTTATATGTATATAAAGCAGGGAATCTGTGAAGTTATATGTTCCTGTTAGATTTGTGCATAAAGTTGTTCGTCTTGGTACTCAAGAGTAGGACGTAGCTGTTTAGAGCTGAAATGATTGGTGGATTCATTCATTAGGGAATCATTTGATAATTATTCTAACTTATCAAGCAAAAGTGCCAAATACAACTTCTTTTTTTGTGTGTATATAATTGTATGAAGAAAATCTTTTGGTTTTAGACTTTTTAGACACATTAGCATCTCCCCCCAGAAAAGGAATTACAGACCCAGTATCTGAATCGGTCACACGGATGACCAGCCTTGAGTTTCTCCATACAAGTGAATGAAACCGATGTTATCTGACCTTCTGTCTGCATCCGCACTGAATTTGGTGTTCCTGTAGTTTTAAAACTGAATATATGACTATAAAGTGACCCTAATATCGTCACAGTCACTTTTCCTACTATAAATATTCATGCTGCATCTGTACAGATAAGTGCCTATAATTAGTTGAGGGACTGCTCATGCTGTTCTGTCCCTTCGGCAACACTAAGCAGTCAGTCAGTCCACTTTGGTCCAGACTCAAATACCTCAACAAATTCACATCCACATCCACCAAAGGATGAATCCTAAACACTTTGGTGTCCCTCTGAATTTTGCTCTGGCGCCACCAGCAGATGGACGTTTGCTGTTCAGAGATACATTTTTTAAACTATTGGATGGATTGACATGAACTTTGAACAGTTTATGACCAAATACCTGCAAAACTAATGAAATAACTGTGCTTTGTGTTTAGTGCTAAGGCCTATAGCTAACACACTAACATAAGATGGTGAACACGGTAAACATTATACCTGCTAGACGTCGGCAAGTTAGCATTTAGCTCAAAGCACCGCTGTGGCGAAGTAAAGCCTCACAGAGCTGTAGCCTCTTACTCTTGTTAGTTAGAAAAGAGTAACCTCTTCCTCATTTGGGGCAGAAACAAAAAAAAAAAAAAAGTTTTAAGCTTATGTATGTCACGTTAAAAAAAAAGTCTTGTTTCTATCATTACCAGCTGCTTATTGCGGTGGCAACTGTGAATTGTGGCCAGAAACAGTCACATGCTTATAGTAACAACGTGGCACACCGAGGGGAGGAACATCCTCCTACCTTGAGCTAACGAGCAGGAAAGGGAGGGCTGGTCTCTTATCACCTCCTGTAACAAGCTACGTTCTTTCTCGCAAACCAAACTCTTTACATATATTCCGTTCCCGTTTGTTCCAGGGCTCTCCACTGAAGCTTTGTCACACGTACAAAGACTTCAGTGCACAAACCCATGGCGCCACATTTTATGGCTGTACCGTTATATCAAAAGGGAAAGTTAAACATGCCGTGCGTTTTACCCGTGTAAACCCTTCCCGTGACATCTCCCCCGTTCCGCTTTCTCTGCTCGCTACAAGCAGCCCGCCACAGTTTATGCCACCGAATGACATACTGCTATAAACACACAGGAGGTCGGAGTTAACCGAGAGAGAGAGGAAACGTGATCCTCAGCTGCTGTCAAACAGTCAGCCAGCCTGACAGGTAGACGGGGCCTCAAACTGTGGCGGTGTTTGGTAGATGGTGTCACTCGCAATAGACATTCACACACAATAGGTAGTGTGGAGGCCAACATGAGGGAGGAGGCAAGTCCCTGTTTCACTTCCCAGGTTCATCGGGTGAGATGAGTCACACTCTGCAAACAGTGTGTTTGATTTTGCTGTCGGCTCACCTCAGGCGTGGAGGGAGAGAGCGGATGCAAACTGTTTGACTGACCTAGATACCGCATTTGTGTCCTGCCGCTGTGCGAAGCCTGTGGAAGGACTTGAGTTTGAAAGGAAACCCACACGTTTAATAAGCGGGTTTCGAAATTCCATTGTTGAGCTGACAGAGCAGAGGAGTAGCGCAGCACGGATTGACACCTTTTGTTTGTGCACAGCGGTGAAAGGTAAAGCCTACATGCATCGCAGCGATGCTGATGCGTGCCGGCTCTATGCAAATACGATGAGTAATCTGTTATGTGTTACCGGTGTTGCCACATAAACCCTTTTCACACATGGAATCTGTAACGTTGGTGGCTTTTTGGCTTTCAATCTAATGTTCTGTACTTGGCTCTTTCCCAGGGGTTCCCAATGTGGGGTGAATCTTAGGGGTCATGGGACGATTACCAGGGCAGAACATAAGAAAAAAGTAAATGCTGCTACTCAAATGGCACTCAGTTTTTCTGTGTTTTCTATCATGGTTGCTGTTTTGTGAAATATTGTGTAGTTTTTCCTCTTTAAGCCCCTAAAAGTCATTTAAATGAAATTGTCTGAGCCTCTGTGGCTTAGTTCATGACCATCATGGGCTTATTGGAAACTTCAAACCAACGCAGGGATGCAACAATACATTTCCCCATTAATGTCATCATTTATTAGCCTAAATCCAGACCTCTGAGTTGCTGCCTATCAGTGATGGAATATAACGGAGTACATTTACTCATGTTCTGTACTTAAGTACAATTCTGAGGTACTTGTACCTTACTTGAGTATTTCCATTTTGTGCTACTTTATACTTCTACTCCTCTGCATTCTGTAAGCCAGTATTTTACTTTCTTACTCCACTACTTACATTTGATAACTTTAGTCATGGATGGATTATTATAGGTTAAAATACCCAGCAATATATAGTAGTCGAATATAAGTAGCCCCACGTTTTCCAGCTGCAACATTAGTGAAGCTTACACATTCATTTATCACTAATTATAGTATAATTTTTTATATATATAAAATCATTTTATATGATTCTGAAATGAGCTTTTCTCCATAGTGAGTACTTATACTTTTGGTACTTTAAGTATATTTTGATGCTAATACTTATGTGCATTTCCTTAAGTAAGGTTTTGAATGCAGGGCTTTTACTTGTAGCCGAGTATTTCTACATGATGGGATCACTACTTTTTCTGGAATGAAAGGTCTGAGTAGCTCTTCCTCCACTGCTGCCCACCTTTCTGGTCTGGTGTTGATGCTCGGTGACAGTTGTTTCCCCGGTTGTTCCGTGATAAATCTGTATTACCAGATTATGCTGCGTGGCGGTAAAAGATGAGCTGGGTTCAACGTTTTCGCTGGATGATCCTGTATCTTTTTGCCTGAGACATTTGCATCTGTACCCCTGAAAGGAATGTGGAAGCTGTGTGTTTTGATGCCGTGCCATTGTTCAACATCCAAGCCAATCGGAGCTTTGTAGGTGGGATTAAGAATCGGGACATTATCTTCCTGTGCCAGAGCCAAAGAAAAGGGCTACAGATAAAGTGCCACGAAAATCCGAAACAAGTGAGGTGATTGGTGCAGCTGTACAGGTTATTGAAAGTCAATTTAGGGAGATAACGGCTCCTAAATGTGCACATTTGTTGTATCGACGTGGAAACATATTTTTGCAGCTTTCGTGTTGACTAAAAATGACAGCAGCAAGACAGATATTTCACCTGCTACTGATTTTGTAGGGCAAAACAGAACCTCCTTCTCAAAAGTCAGTCTAGTGAATCAGTCTGATTGTGAGGCTGATTATTTATTAGAATAAAGGATCCTGCTGCCTTTCAGCCTTCAAATCCAGCAGTGCGCGAGCATAATATGCATGCTGATGGCTGTACAAACCTTGATATTCATTCTGCAAGCTGTTGGCATGAAGCAGAAATTATGTTGTATTTCCCTCTGCAGGATTAAAAAAAGAAAAACAAAGCAAATTTTTATGGACTGATCCAACACGGGAAGAACATCCTACACAACCTCATGCTCATTCACAGTTTTTGCTGGTTTATTTTCCTAACGCATAAGATATTAGATTGTGTTGCCGAAGTCTTTACATTAATGCAACAGCATTTAGTCCAGACTTGAAGGAAAGTGTTACGAAAACATTGCCAGCTCCGACCTCGTCTTACAGTATTTAGTTGCCAATAGACTTAAGTAAGGAAGTGCGTGTCTGAAAAGCGCTATATTTGCCGGCTAAAGGCTAACTCATCCTTATTAATTACAAAGAGAAGCACATGCACACAACACAGGATCACATGTTGCCAGCGGCGTTCACAGGGCAGTTTAATGATCATTAAAGCGCCGTTAATGAAATATTAATAGTGTCTTGTCAGTGCCATCTCTCTCCATCGCTCGCTCATCAGGGGTTGGAGGTCAGGCTGCTGTCTGTCTGGCAGAATTCATCAGGCTGATTAAAAGTACCTGCAAAAGGTTAATCTAGTTTTAATCGAGACTGGCCTGTGAACTGTCGAGGTCGTATTCCGCCCAAATGAGGAACCATTTTCGTGGAGAGGTGAGATCCTTGGGTTGCCGAGCCAGGTCGCTCCATGTTTAGGTGGAAACTTTCTCACCTTTTCTCGGTCTTCTCCTCTTGTTGTGTTATTTAAAGCAGCTGGTGAATAAAGCGGCCGGGCCTCCAAAAGAAAGCACCAGAGGCACGTCTGCGACTGTCACACGATGTGTTTAGGTGTACAAGTACAAGGCTTTAATGCTCCAATCAGTCTCTGTTGCAGGATGATATGAGACACAAAAACACAGTGGCGTGGCTGAAGAAGCTGACGGAAAAGTCAACCCCCCCGACAAGAATCTACAGTAAAACGGTCCGTGCATCGAGCTCCACGGGATCTTCTATTGGCGATGCCTTTTTCCAAGAGAATTGGTCACTAGGCGGTGCTTTTTATACGCGTTGATCTGTTATCTCCAAAATAACCTGCTCCGGAGCAGGTTAGGCCTGCAGCGTAAGTTACCATGGTAAAGTACACCAGTAGGAAGTGAACCACCGTCATAGCCCTGAAAACCCAGGGTTAAACCTGAAGTTACCTCGCTAACCCCAAATCCTGCTTTGTTGTACAGGCCTCATGTCTTCACAAAATATGGCGCAGTCCTCCTTCAGACAGCCTTGGTTTGTCACTCAGGATCACCAGTTGTCTGTCTGCACAAATAGAAGCAGGCGGCAGAAGAGTTGAGGGAAACCCTAGTGATCAAACTCGAGAGTCTGCAAGACGACCCGCAACACACCAGTCAGAGCAATTCATCGTCTCATGACAGGAAAGATCCATTAAGATAGAGGTGAGATACAGAGTGTTGTGTTTTACAGTGACATTTAAAGGTTTTGGGTTTGCTATGTTCAAATGAAGTCACTAGGTTGATTCGATTTTGGGACATTTTATAGAATCCTCACTTCACTGGGCTCACCGTTCGTTCTTCCTGGTGTGGAGCCTTGGGCACACTGATCCGGCTCCCTTTTGATGTGCTGACTGTCTGTCCCAGGGGTGGTTTTGATTGCCTCTTTACTCCCCTCCTATGTAAGTCAATAGGAGTCAGCTTGCCATCTGTGGGAATTGATACCTCTGCTGAATCATACTATTAAAGTGCTCCTCCATCTTCCCTTCCTCCGTCTCTGCCCGCACCCTCTCACCCCGAGCCCCCCCCACCCCTCTCTCTTCCTGAAGCCAGGCTTATCTTGCTGCCAGAGATGCAGGAGACATGTCTGCCAATTGGGGCTAAGGCCGCATTCACACCAAAAATAGCACTGCATTACAAAGTGCAACTTGTCGGAACATTTTAGCTGACCTGGATAAATGTCAGCCGACGATTTGTTTTACTTATGTGGTCAATTTTCCCATCAATTCTTATTCTTTCTTTATATTTGCAGTAAGAAATAAATAGGGCTGAATTGATTAGACAGATTGATTTATTGATTTATCGAGACAATAATTAGCAGATTATTTGATCATGACAATAATCAGTACTGGGTCTCTCATTTGTAGCCAAACCCACAACCTTGTTGCTGTAAAGCAAGAGTTCTTTATTTTATTTTTAGACACCTGAAGAGGTAAAATTGTTCAGTGATCCACTAGAAAAATGGCACAAAATGTGAGGAAAGTCCCAAAAAATAAACATAGCTTTGTGTAGTAGAAATGCTTTTTCTTGTTCCTCTCCTCTTGTGACCCCTATTCTCCCATATTATTGATGTGTTTCTATTGATTGTGATGAGACTAGAGCTGCAATGATATCAAATTAATTGCCAATTATTTAGACAATCGATTCAGTCATTTTCAAGCAAAAATAGCGATTCTTACTGTCACACAGTCAAACTCAAATCTAAGGTTAGTTGTTTCAGAAAGGAGTCAAGCTGAAGTCACGTGGTCACTATCTACTAAAGCAGCTCCTAAAAACAAATGTTTGTTTATGGTTGGCAGTAACGGCAGCTCATAAATCATTTCCCTGCTCCCTCCCGTGTCACCTTTTTCAGTTATTCTTGGAGGACAGTTGTGAAAACATCGATAGTGACAACAGAGGAACAGAAGCTGCAGCCTGCTGACACCTCCAGCCTCTAATGGAGATGCAGTGTGAAGAGGAGGAAGAGAGTTTGTGCCACTGCTGACTTGTCACTGCGAGCCCAGCAGGCTGATCCTGGTCCTGATTAATGGAGCTGTCTGCTGGGCCTCGCAGGGGAAGAGCAGGGCTGTTTTCCCATTCACAGAAGCCCCCGTTTATTTGCCCACAACAGATGGGCCCCCCGGGGCCCCCGGCTCGTTTGCTCCCCCCAGCCTTATGCGCTCAGCATCCTTCATCTTAATCAGTGAACAGGTTCCTGAGCACAGCCACCTGACCTACAGCTGACCTCTGCGACTCGTCCACCTTCACAAAGTTACCAGACACGGGTAAAGACAGTGCTCATTAATATGGTATTGTCGGGTGTATCCTGTAGGATGTTCAAGCGTCCCTCTTCACACTGGCCGGATGACAGATCTAGTGGTGCCATCCTGTAGGGGTTTCATGTGTGTTGTTACTCCGGCATTCAGATGTTAGTGACATGTACGTTTGTGACATGTAAGTTATATTTATGCTGCAATAGTACAGTTTCTCGTCTGTATAATAAGCAACACTAGTCCACATCATTATGTTCACTCTAAAGGGCACCCTGGATATATCTGGGGACAGAGTGTCACTTAAGCAATGCAGGATATAGCATATGCATGCAGGAGAAACATTTGCTGTTCCAGCTTGTCAAATGTGAAAACTTTCTTCTTTTTTTTATTTTTTTACATCATTGTGACTTGATTGTCTTACAAGTGTTTGAAAATGTCACTTTGGCACTGTGGAATTTGTTATTTTTGGCTATTTCCTTTTTCTAGTAGGTGAACACCAATGCATTATGCTGGATTGGTGTTGACCACGATGTGACTCATCCACAGAAAAATCATCAAGGTCGTAATTTCATTCACTGTTCCCACAATCAGTTCATTCATTCAGCCACTGTAACTTTTTTGTTTTTAGCGCCACAGCGATCCCCTGTGCTCATGTAAAAATGTTCCACACAGTGACTTATAAAGGTTTTAAATTTGGGGGAAAAGAGGCCTGTACACAGTGTGGGCTGATGATAACTTAAGCTGAGGTATCAGGATTAGTGTCAGGAAGAGAAAAAGTTGGATCGGTGCATCCTTAATTAATTCATCATGAAGATTAGGGAAGCTGACCATTTTTTTCATTGTCAATTAATGTGTTTACTCAGTTGATGAATTTATTGTTTGGTCTAGGAAATGTCAGAAAAGTAAAAGTAAATAAAATGCTGCAGTTGATGGCATGTTTTGTTCAACCAACAGTCCAAAAGAAAGCCAGCAAATATTCACATTTGAGAACCTGAAACCAGAATATTTTGGACATTTATGTTTGAAAAAATGACGTAAAACATAAATCGATTTGCAAAATAGTTGGCAATTTATTTTCTCTCAAATGCTTTATTGATTAATCGACTGCCGAAAATAATTGTTAGCTGCATCTCTGCTACCTTTCGGAGCTCATATGTAGATAAAAATATTTAATCTACTGACTGACACCTCTCCAGAGGATTAAGTTTCAGGAGCATCTCAGACAGTAACAGCTTAAGGTCAAGAAATCCTTAGTTGGGTAAGAGTAGCATGTGGCCGATCCAAACACGGCAAAAGTAGAAGTGAAACAGCCAATTAAACATTTTCTGGTTTCAACCATTCTGTGTTTTTGTGCCAGAATGTGGTGTTTTTTTCTCTTGTCTGCATAAAATTAAGCACTTGTACTTGTAAATCTAATCGTCAGGTTCTGCCAAATGAGACAAATGCAGCACCAGACTGAAAGAAAATGCCTCGTCCCCGAAGCGTCTGTGCTCTGCCATGTCTCATGAGCCTTTCATTCACACAGCAGATTGTCTTTGTTTGTCTGAGATTCATGATGAATTCTACATCTTGGATCAAGGGGACAGTTTTGAAACTCCCCATTAATTATTACAAGTGTAAAAATCCAATCCTTTTGCTTAACCCTCAGATTTTGGAGAATTGAACGCGTCTTATCCTCCTCTCTCCTCCGTGGTGACTTTGGACATTGTTTCCTCTTCCTGCTGATGGCTGTTGTTCTTTTCACTATCAGGGAGAAGCAGGACGGGAGTTTTTCAGTTGCTGCTGATTCACCACAGATTAGATTGCTGCCCCCAAGCATGAGATTGCTTGGTTTCACTCGCATTACATGAAGCATTTATATTATGGGCATGCCAATATGCATGGGTGTTTTGAGCTGCAGAACATCAATGAAAGGGTCTTTGATGTCTTATAACGGGTCATTGCATTAATACAAGGCTGTGTCCAAGGCATTTGTGATAGAGTTAGAAAAACTCTAATAGCGTCCTTTCTCTGGTCATTTCTCCTGGAGGATGAGCTCGCTCCTCTCTGACTGACCCACTGACGTCTTCTACTTAGTGGAGAGTAAAACAGCTGACTTCATTTGGGAGAATTAGCAGGATCTCCAAATGTAAACTGATTAAGGATTTAAGAGACTGCAGTGAATCCTGCTCTCACAGCTCTGTCCCTTTGCTGCTCACTTCTTCTTGCCTTCGTTCTTTCAGTCCTGGGTGGGGGGGGGGGGGGGGGGGGGGGGGGGGGGGGG
>JAVQJF010111620.1:0-24154 GCA_036023855.1 Gadopsis marmoratus | reverse complement strand
CCCCCCCCCCCCCCCCCCCCCCCCCCCCCCCAGTCTGCCTTTAGAAATGGTCTCTGGGTTGGATTCAAATTAACTTAAATTATTTAGAGTAATTTTCTAGCCTGCCTCAACGTACTTGTAAGGCAAGGCACTCAACCCACTGCAGTACTCTGTGATCCAGTGACCAACAACAGAAAAATGTGGTTGAACTGGCCTACTCCCAGCTGACTGAAAGAAAATGCAAACCTTCTCAGTCATCTTCTGAGCTGAAATTCAATTACGTTAACATAAAAAAAAGGAAACTCAGGCAGGTTTGTTTATTCCAAATAAGAATGTTCAAAAGACATAAAAGCACCATATTTGACATCAATCACTGCTCTGTGTGCAGTTTTGATAGCCAAACCTCTCATCACTGCTTCATTCACCACCTCCTGCTGGCTTGTTGTCTGCATTTGGCAAACCATGTCACTATTTACATAGTGTGTAAAATTCCTTCATGCAGCCATGTGTTGATGATTTACTTCCATAATGTTTATTTACAGCACCAAAGCCTTTAAGGAACCGTTTGACATTTTGGGAAAAATTCTTACTCACTTTTTGGTGCAGAGTTAAATGATAAGGTTGATTTGGCCATCTGTCTGGTATGAGGTACAGTGAGCAGCTGATAACGTAGCTTAGCACCAATACTGGAAACGGGGAAACCACCAATTAACTTGTTTAATTTGTACAAAAATCTAAAAATCAAAATCAAAGTATAAAAACACTGTTTTACAGTGTTGATGCCGCACTATTTCTTGGCTGGGAGCAGTAACTTCCTTGAATGTACGGTGATTGCCTGGCAACTGGTCTGAGGAAAGAAATAGCCTGGTACATAACCTGGAAAGCGGCAAATTGTTCCAACATTTAGTCTGTTTTGTACAGATTGAACAACATATAACGTGTAAATCAGTGAGCTTTAGAGGTTACCTTTGGACAGCTCCAGGCTAGCTGTTTCTCCCTGTTTACAGTCTTTATGCTAAGCTAAGCTAACCAGTTGCTAGCTGCAGCTTCATATTTAATAGATATGAGAGTGGTATCGATCTTCTTATCTAAATCTCAACAAGAAAGTGAATCCTCTTAAATCCCAAAATGTCAGACTTAGGCTTTAAACTAGTTTTTCCAGCTCGCGTCTCCCAGACAAAACTTCTATTAAAAAAGTACCTATTAAATAAAAAAAGAAAATTAGTTGTATGATCAGAGCTTGGCTTCACTTCTTACTACAGCATTGACAGTTACATAATTCTTCCCCAATTTATGCATAACTGTTCAAATGCTTTTGCAGAGGGGGGCTTCTTGGGACAAATTTTATTTAAATGTGTGTGTGTTTTGGATGCTGGAAATAAGAAATCCTGGCAAAGCTTTTCCCTAAATCATCAATTTGCACTACATCAATACAGATGTGTGTGGTCGTGTTAAGACTCTTTACGGTTAAGATAACTTCCTTCTAAATCTTGCTCAGTCATGTAATTGTTCAACTGTAATTTAGCTGACGATCAATACATAATTTAAAGATATGAATGTTTCACAGTATTTCCCCTTCCAACAAATAGGTGAGATCTCAGCGGTCGACTTTTAGTGTCTCATCATGGTGTGTGCTTTGGCATCTCTTCCATGCAGACATGAGAAAATATTGTTGTGTACCAAATTGAATTCTTGGCATTTCTTAGAAAATTGTCTGGTCACATTTCGGGACAAAAACTATGATCACCTTGAGTCTGCGTTAGGTCAAGTAGTCTGCTGTCAGAGCAGCAGGAGAGAGAAACTGGTCATTCATAGTTAAGAGACACACACACACGCGCTCCCTCTATAATCTCCCAGAAACAAAGAACAAACTCAAAAGAAGGCCTGTACAGCCTTTTAAAGTTCCACCTAAACCACTGAGTGACTCAATCCCGCTGCATATTCAGGTCTTTGTTGGTGAGGGCGGGGTTGTGGGAGTGTCTAGGGAGAGGATTGTAGAGGTACAGGTGAGACAGGTGAACTCCTCAGATACAGTGTGACTGGATCCACGTCGTGTCTACATCAGCAACAGCTTATACCTGAACATCTCTGCATACTGACTGCAACGCCCGGCCAAGGTAGGACTGTCACAAATGAATATGGGGATTTGAATGTACAGGGTTTGTGAGACTGGATTTAAAACTGGAGGAGTTAATTAACTATCTCACATGCAGAAACAGGATTGATAGAAAGTTTTGGCCCGAGTCTTTTCCAAGTTATTATGCACAAAGAAGACAAACCGAGAAGCCAATCAACAGTGCGTTAAAAGCATTCATCCCAAGTTAAATCACGGTTTAATCTGATGTGATCCAAAGCCGTTGTGTTTTTACTGCTGGGATGTGATCGCAGACACAACAGGTTTTATGGGCTCCAGCTGAGCCTGCAGGAACATTTCAGACAGAAAGTGATCTCAGTTTTGACATTTATACCTGGTCGCTTTTGTTGTAGTTTTCCTCCCTTTGTTCTTGATGAACAACACAAACAGCCACGGGTGCAGCCCAGGGATCATGCAGCTGTGACAATAGTCCAGCTACTATTAAGCTCCTAGTACATTTTAGATATTACTGTAATGGATCTAATGTATTCTGTATATTTGTAGGTATTGTTGTAACTGTAAGTTTTGATACACATTGGCCGATTAGCAGCTCGGGTCTTGATGGTCGACAGGGTAAATGTATGTATGAGATATAGTATAGTATGTATGAGACATTCTTGTGATAGAAGTTGTTGCAGTAGTTCTGGGTGCAGCAGCTCCAGAATAATGGGATCATTATACTTTTTCTATATACTGCTGTTGGTTTGTTAGTCGCTGTCAGATTAAGAGAAAAAAGTTGAAGGTTAATCTGACCACAAGACTCATAATTATATCTTTCTAAGCGTGGCGCTGAGACACAATAAAGTGTTGATGGGGTACATGTGAAACATTTTTTCAAAAGAAAACAGTTCATGAAACATTACAACCTGGAAACCCACACGGACCTAAAACAAGGCGGTACACCAAATTATGAAACTCCTCTTCAAAACGACATATCATTCTCCAAAGATAATACAGGACATAAAAGTACAAACACACTCTGATATCTGAATGAATTTAGTACCTGACTGACTTCTGTTTAATGTATTTAGATTGACATGTCATTCAAGTGTCCATGAAATTTTCATATATATAAAAATGAAAATCTGTAGTCAGAAGAACATCACATAAGAACAAAACTTCCAAATTGATTTCATAACTTAAAACCCTGAAAGTAGCGTTACAATTTTAACATCATATAATATGTTGTTTTGATGGTTAAAGTTTGTTCATAAATTGCAGCAAATCTATTATAATAGGAAGTATTTTAATATCCAGGAAAATACATGTTTGGATCGTGTGATCTAGATCTACTGCCCTGTGTTTGGGAGAGGATTGTTTGGGGTGTGTTTTGGCTGATTGGGGGTCGGATCAGAATCAAAATCAGAGACTGACCTTTGGAAAAAGATTATGCTGCGCTTACTCTGGATGAGCTCACTGTAATTGTAACAGCTGCTGGATTAACGCCGCAACTTTCTCTGAGGTGATAAGCGATTAGACTAACTGGGTAATTTCCACTTTTTAATGATCCCTTCCTTCGTCAGCTGATCATTAAAATGCATCACGAAGGTAGACAGCGAACATCCCTCCCTCCCTCTCTGTCAGGTTTGACCAGCACAGATGCCACTTACGGTACGGCCACACCTATGACTCGGATGTGTCTCACAGTGTTCACTTGGCTAAATGGTCGGCCTGCTTGGCATCAGAGAGAGCGAGTTTCACTCGCCTCAACAGGCTCTCTTCACCACAGTGGGAAATTACCAGCTGATGTGATAACATGGTAACAACAGGTAATCAATCACCTATAAGTCTAAATGGCTGGTGTCTGCTTTATATCTTTAACTCATCCCCTTGCCTTGGGATGTTTCTTTAGTTTGGATTTTCTAACTGGCTCATTAACTGGGCCAGTTTTTCTCGATCAGTCGCACCCAGTTCGTCCTCCACTGATCCACTCCCAGGCACCTGCCACAGTGATGAAGCCTCGGAGAACGCGTCTGAGCCGAGGTCATGCGCCTCGATCCTCTCCCACAGAAGACGTATTGTTTGATCAGCAGCCTCAAACTTTCCTCCTTTGTGGTTTTAAAGCATCTCTGCAATGTGGCAGATGAATTTTTCGGAGGCCGCACCTAGTTGTGGCTTCCATCCACAGCCCTAGGTCCCAGCTGATAGCAGGAACAACAGCATAGTAACAATTTGGGTATTGGACCTACTTAATTGTTTGTCTGTCAATACTGACAAATCAATATTGTTTTTCTTTATTCTTCTATTTATTTATTGTTTGGACATCACTTCAGTTCTTTGTTGTCCATCTATTTGTTTCATTTCATCGTTTTCATGGTGATAGACACAATGATTGAACACTTTTTTATATTCATACATTTTTTTAAATGAAGTCCTCTTTTTTTCCAAGGGATCTTGAATGCACCGTGACCACTGCAGCGCTCCTCCTCCTATTTTTCTCTCACTCAGAATTGAGATAGACAATATGTCAAACAGCCATAGAGAAACAGGGCTCTTGACACTGCTGGACACAACTTTACATAATAACACAACACGCCGAAACATCCAATTAATGTTGCACCAGCTGCTTACAGGACAGTGGAGCAGAGCCAATGAGTGACAGAACATCAGAGATTAGTGCTCCTACCCTGACAATCAGCTTTAACTGCAGCTCTTTAACCAAACCCACGTGTTAGGTTACTGCTGCGAATCACACTGGCGGGAATTAACTTTAAAGCTGTGAAGAAACAAACATCTTCATTTTCAGCTGAGAGCAAAATTGAGACACTTTGGAAATACATTTAAATGTACATTTATGCCCTTTTGGGATTTTTTTTCTTTTGACAGGTTTTTCGGGTGCAGTATTGTACAAATCACCTTTTAAATGAAAACAGTCCTTCACACATGATGTCAGGGCTTTCTTTTGCCTCAGGTGATCTCACTCCGCAGATTTCAAACAGACTTGCGAGGTCTCGGTTCGCTTTGTTTGCAGTGACACTCCCTCGGTCTGTGACACAGAGAGAAGCATGCAGCTCGGTCACATTCCTGCACCGACATAACCAACATATGGGTGTATAGCCTACAGGTCCACAGATGACGGCGACAAATCAGTCACCGTCAGCTTTGTCATCCGGGTCCGAACTGCAATGACAAGTGACGAACTATTGCTACACCTCAGTGCATGCAATGAATGGCTGCAGGAAAGTCCTCCAGGGTGTTGTGTGTGTAGGTGTGTGAGAGGGAGAGAGAACATTTTAAATGCTTGTTGTAGTGTGTGTTTTTGTCTTCGTTTATATAGCAAGAAACACACAATGAGAAAAAGGAGACAAAAGATTAGGAAGAGCGAAATGTGGAGCAGTAGAGTCATGTGCATCTTACAGGTGGGTTATTCCTGAAATGGGATCCTCCATGAAACATGTCACGTCACATGACGTGAGTTTGTTTTTCACGGGGCCTAGAAACCAGGCAGACAACAGCAAGTGTGCAGCAGAGCGGCTGTTTGGTCGTGACATACACCGAATAACATTGATGCTACTGATCTGTTCATATGTACAATTCACTACATTTTACTTACTCAAATCTACACAACGCTACAGTTTCCCTCCAAGGAGTCTCACGAAATCAAAATCAAGTGCCAGCAACTCAAAACTGTACTTGGCTAAATGTGCTTTGTTCCTTTCAAGCTCAGTAACAATTAAACATGTAAACAAGCGCTCCCTTTACGCTGGGCAGAACATTAGTCCCGCACTCTGTTGTGACTCGTGTAGTTGATTAATTATCAAGTTATAACAAAACATTGGCAGGTAATTTGTTGGTCAGATTGGTCTCACGTGACAAGAACACTAATTATGTTTTAATGAGGCCACGTGCACCGAGCTTATAACTGTAATTACTGTAGATCTTCTGGACAGGATCTACAGGATTATTACAGACGCAGACCTTTCATCACACCTAATTCATGTTTAACTTGACTCCATTTTTATTTCTCTCCCCTGACTGCCTGTCCACTGGCGGGGTTTTGCTGCGTTTTTGTGGCGTTTTGTCGTCTTCGTGGCTCGTATTCCTCTTTAGCTTAGTCTGCCGAGGCTTGAGAAGCATTTAAGCGTGCCAGCAGTGCTGCTCGGGCGTAGAAATGTAGCATATATTGGTGTTCTAGGTGTCGGCGTAAGAAGGAGCCAACCACAGAGAATGACCACACTGATCTTTGACGTGCAAAGGATTTATGTGCAGCTTGTTTACAGAGAGACTTTATTATTCTTTTGACCAAGGAGTTAATGTTTTTCTGAATCTTTTGAACATTTTTGTGAGAGTCAGCATTACAGTTATAATCCTTAAGATTTTAATGAAATAAAACCATGTTTGTGATATTTATTTATGCATTTTCAACCATACCCATTCATAGTAGGCTATAAGACTCTCTATATAGTAGTTTTCATTGTTAGTGGCAGAGTATGCCATTCCACATGCACAAGGAATGGATGGAAACCAGTGTTTTTTATTTCGTCTCATCAACGCCAGCCTCACACTGTTGACTGTTTGCTCTTCTACAGCCGTATCAGAGCTTAGATGAGCGCTGCTGCTTCACAGGCTACTTATCTGTTTTCCCTCCACTGTTTTGGTTGTTTCCTCGTGTCATCTAAAGAAAGTTCTAGATTCAGATTTACAAGTAATATTACAGTCATAGTAACTAAAAGAGGTCTGTCTTACGCTGATGAAGCAGGAGCAAAATAGGAAGATGAGATGACAAGATGATGACAAAGAAGCTAATAAAAAATTTCAAAAAACTTTCAGTAAGCGACCTGAAATATATCAGCCATCGTGCCGGAGACAGGGACCAGCCCAGGCGTTTCTCTCCCCCAGGGCTACTGACAAAAAACACGATGAGTGCATAACCTGGGCCGACAACTGATTAATTGCTTTGGGCTACATATGTGTCAGTAAGAGATGACAGATTTCCTTCAGAAAATTCCATCTGGGGGCAGAAAGCAGCATCAGCAACGTGGTTCCAGTGCAGTACAGTACTAAGACAGATCTTTGGTTTCTTCCATAGAGCCTCACTGTATCTTGTCTATAATGCTAATGAGGAGTACCCTTTGTAACAATCCTTCTCTGTCTGTGCCCTCTCTCTCTGCAGCACAATGAGTGCAGATGGAAAAAATCTCCCTCCCTACATCCTACCAGGTAAACCCAAGCACACGATGCTCATGCACCATCAGCACCAGACTGGCTTATTAACTCCATTACTGTTGTTTCTTTGTCTCCTCCTCTGTTTTTATTCTCTTTCTCCACTGCTCTTCTGATCCAGTAGAAGGTCAGGGGGATGGAGTGAAGGTCTACCACCTCCACACCCCATTCACTCCTCCCAGCGGAAAGGACACCTCTGCCTCTCAGTCCACGCCAGGTAAACTCGCACGTCCTGGAAACACGTCAACAACCTTTTAGCTACAGTTCATTCTTCCTTAATTAATTGATTCCGCTCTTTCGTCCTCCCTCCCCCATCAGTGTACACCAGCGGAGGAGGCTCCCTCAGCCCAGGTCTCGAGTCTGGAGATGGCAAAAGGAAGTTTGTGAGCTACGACACAGCGCTGGGGGATTCCCCCGGCATGACGACCTGCACTTCCTGCCAGCAGCAGGTCATGACCAACGTCACCTACAAAGCAGGGACGTACGCCTGGCTGATGTGCTTACTCTTCATCTGCTGCGGGTGAGTGTACGGACCAGGGCGCTTGTCACTGGCCACAAGGACAGTAGTAAAATTATTTTGTGGAGTTTTAATTAATTCAAATTGAGGGTTTAATGATTGCAAATCCCTGAGACAAAGGTGTGATTTTCGGCAGTATAAATGCAATTAACTTTAATTTAATTGAACCCACACCATTTATTGCTAAAGGACTGTATGAAAATGCTATGCTCTCCCAATAATTAAAATATACAAGGTGCAAGATTTACATTGTATTTCATTCATTGCCCATTTTATTAGATTAGATTTATCTTTTTTTAAATGACAAAAGGTCATTAAGGTGTTTGACCATAGACAATAATCCGGTCTCTGCATCAGGGCTTAATTATCCCCAAAAAAATTAGATCATAGAAACTCATAGAGAGATCTTTATAATAATTTGTGATTGAATGACATCTGTCCAGGGAGCGTATCATTTTCTTGTTTTAACTACGTTAACATCATCTGATCTAATTCCTATTCATTTGTATCATGTAGCATCCAGGGGTGAGGTGAAAATATTGTGTGCCCGATTCACTCATTCAGTGGCTGTCATTCCTTTGTTTTCCATAAGCACATGATTTTATTGCAGTTTTTTCTAAGTCAAGTTTTGCTTCTTTATAAAATGAAATATAAGATTCAGACTCCACATTGAAATTAATCCCTAACAAAAAAGGATCAAAATCAAATACTCATAATGGTCAAAACAAAGCAAATTCTGGCATACAGCTGTGTGACACTGTGCGCGCGCGTGTGTGTGTTACAGGTTAATCCTGTGCTGCTGCCTGATTCCTTTCTTCGTGAAAAGATTCAAGGACGCATACCACACGTGTCCCCGCTGCAACAGAGTCCTGCACGTTGAGAAGAGAAAATGCTGTAAATGATGAACATGAGGGCAGAAATGGACCCTTGGAAATAAGAAATACTATCATGTTACCTTTGTCTGTGTTTGGGTTTCCTGGTAAAAATAGATAAATAAAAACAAAGCAAAAAAAAACCCATTTGCACCATTTTACAAAACTGACAGGGAATGGTCACAGTTCAGATGTCGAGGCAAAATCAAATATATTATTAGCACACAGGATTGTTCATTTGAAAGCTAAAAAGACCAGCTGTCCATTTAAAGGGACTGTCACAACCTTTTAACAAATAACAGCACCTTAAAACAACATGCCAGCACACTTAAATATTTACTCATATGCAACTAATGCACAATGGATTTGTGTTACCATTGTTTTTGGTTAATCAGAAATTAAACAGTAGAATAAAATTAGACCAGTGTGGCTTACTTGTGTTATATTTATAGTGTATGTTGTCAGCGATTCAATTACTCTTATAATTCTTATATAAAGGGATGAAGGGCACTCTGGGCGAGTATGAAGCTCAAAGAAAAGCTTAATAATGTATAAACAGCAGCCGGCTGTAAATGTTACTTTGAAATTTGTTTAGGTCATTTGAATCTTTAAACAAAGTGTCGTGTGAATCCATTACAGTGCAGAGGACAATGCAAAAATAAAAGCAATACTACACTGTGGTGTGATGTGTTCATTGGCAGTCAACCTTTGACACCACAAACGTTACAGCTGATCAAGACACTTGATGTATCACATTGTTACTGAACAAATGAATATTTAAAGTAATGTTTTGACCATCTCTGTGCGGAACTAACATCTACAGGTATCTTACTGAGAGAACATATTTTTTGTCTGATTTCCATTTTGTTCTAGCTTGTTGATTTAAACAGAAAACATTAATGATGTGTAAGAGAAAGCAGGCAGAATGTTGTGAGGGACTCATCTCCTCTCATATAGTCCCTTGGGTGAAAGTGAGCATGTTTGGACTTGTTATGTACTATTAACTATGCTATTTTGTAACATTATTTCTCTAATAAAAGTAGACTATATAGACGATATATGCTGTGATTCCATTTGTCTCTTTTGTTTCTTTCCTCTACAGAGGTCAGAGGTCAGGGCAAACCAGCTGACCTGTTGGTTAAGTTGCCTCGTTTCTACAAAGACTGAACACACCAGTGTTTCTGTTGTCAAAACAAACTCACCGGTGTCCATTTACTGGCTGTTCAGTCATGTCACACCAACCTTTCAATCTCACTTATTTTAATGCCAACATGGTCAAGTAGTCCTTAAAAGCGCTCAGAAAAACTGCAAACATCAGCTTTTACATGACAACTGAGGAAACTGCGTCGGCTAGGGAAGACCATGTGACACAGCTACTAAACAGCCATCAAAGTAGGAAGATATTTGCAAGTTCTGGGTTGAAGACAACGTTAAATACTGAAGGAATAGGCCGACATTTTGAGACACATGCGTTTTAGCTTTCTTGCCGTGAGAACAGGACAGCTAGCAGCCAGTTAGCTTAACTTAACTTAGAATCAAGACTGGAAGCAGGGGGGGGAAACAGCTATTTTGTTTTTGGGCATGTTAGGTGGATTTTGTTAGAGCCAGTATAGCCGCGTGCCCCTGCTTCCAGTGTTTATCAGAAGCCAACTGGCTGTAACCTTTACGGTCTCTGATCTATCAATCCAACTCAGCTATTCCCTTTTAAATATTTTGTGTTCAGCACTGGTATGGACAACCCGCAGAACAGCGCTTTTGGTTTTATAGAAAATTTTATTCAACATACATTTTCCAGCAAAAAGGCAATATACAGGAATAGTTGTCGTACACTGCTGCTACACTGAGGATTTTAAACTGGAAAAGATCAAATTAAGGTGTGATTTTTGCAGGTCATCTTTGTACTGCACTTCTTAACAAGACAAACCCAATGCAGTTAGTTTTGAAAAGAAAAACAAATCCAAATGTAACAGAAAAAAATCGTCAATGGTACATCAGGAACGCAAAAGAAAACCCTACACACAAGAAATATGAACACCTGGCTCCTTCTGTACCCGACAACAAAAGGCGCGCGTTTCTCTTAAATTTTACATGTTCATATTTTTAAATATACAATTCTTAAATGTTGTCTTTACAGAGTCAGCTATGCGCTATTAGGGGAGCATTCCATCTGTGCTTTAAAAAGAAACAAAAACAAAAATAAAATAAATTCATAGGGCTTAAAGTGTTTCTTACAATGCTGGTTTTGTCTCTACACAATCCTCAAACCTGTGGGCCCGAAGTGTCTGCAGCTCCCTACCAAGCACAGCGCAGTTACTGCTCCCAACCACCTGGAGGCGACAGTTTCAATTAAGAGAGAAGATGACGAAGCTTGTGTTTGCATTCAGAGGAGGAATGACTGAGAAAGACATTAAAACCCCCTGAAAAACAAAAATGGAAGAGAAAGTCAAGGGGGCGATGTCCGTGCATGTGTGTTCCTTTAAAGTCACTGAGCAACTCAAAACCACAACCAAAATATACATTTGCCAGTCCTGAGAAACCTGACATTGAGTGCCAACGTGCAAGATGAAATACAGACAAATTTCCTCCTCATTTTTCCCCCATTTATTTTTAGACAGATGCTGTGGATTTTTATTTTATTATACAAGATCTGCAGAAAGAGACAAAAAAAAAAAAATGTTATCCATTTTTTGATCCAAACAAACTAAGTGAGAAAGAATTGTGTGTAAAGCTGGAAATACTTGTTTTGTTGCACTAAAGGATGGGAGCAGAAAATATAAAGAACCACATCAGGGCAACTAGTGAGCCTCAGGGTGGACGAACGTTTGCAGCCGCAAAAATGACCGTCTCCCTCTTTTTACTGTCAGTTAGTCCTCGCAAGCATCCTTCCATGAAACTCTCCACACAGCAGAAAACAACTTTAAAAACCCCCAAAAACATCTGGGGGGGTGGGGAGCTGGTGAGTGAGGTGGGAAAAGGGGAAAAGAAAGTTTAGAAGTTTGTTTTATTTATATATCTCCATCCCCCACTTCCTCTCCCTTCTCTGCTTATTTTATATTAAAATCCAATTTAATTTCTCCCACTTCCAGACAAGCAGAAAAACAAAAACAGGCAGTCAACGGGTAGAGAAAACAAATAAGAAGAAAAAACAAATAAGCCTCAGATGTAGAGGGAGATTATTAAAAAAACTAACAAAAAATACCCAACAAAATCAACAGTCAGGAGGTGGTTGGTGCAGTTTATTTTGTGGTTGAAGGATAATCCATCAGCTGCAGCAACATCCGTAACGCTTTAGACATAGTGCCGGTGTAGAGCTGTAGAGGTGTCCAGGCAGGGTGTTAAAAGTGATGAACACACACACACGAGCACGCACGCACACACGGTCTCTCACACACAAACACACACACACACACACACACACACACACACACACACACGGTTGGTTACAGTCTGTGGTTATGGTGTGTTAAAGTAGGTAGGGAGGAAGGCGGAGCAGGAGGAGGAGGATGAGGTGGACAAAGAGGAAGGGGCAGGCTGCTTTAGTTGTGGATCTTGATTGCTTTCTCCAGGTAGGTGTAGCGACCTCTCTTTGGAGCTTTGTTGAAGTGATCCAACCCTAGCCAGGGGCGTGGGTGGGACATGTTACCTGGAAGGAGATACGTCAGAGAGGTCACGTCTCCCATTCAAAGTTAGTTAGTAACAGCAGTGACGGTAAATGCAGTAGCAGAAACACATTAGCAGTACACACAACAGCAAAAAACAAAAGTTGAACTAGGCTCAACTTTTGCAGAACCGCAAAGTCATCCTGCAGTGGCCAATCAAATACGAGCAAGGGCACATTCTGGTGGATTATTTTGTAACACTTGTACTGTTAACAGACAAAATGTTTAACTCATGATCATTGTGATGAAAGATAAACAGTCACCACTGTGATAACTTTCCAGAGGCTTTCTAAACTATCAGTAAAGAATCAGTAAATACCTGGCTGTGGTTCAAAGTCCTTCAGGTTGACCTCATACTCGTCTTCAGTGAGGTACTGATGCCGGCCCATCATCACAATTGCAAACTTGAACTGAGAACAAACACACAAACACATTTAACCCGACAGCCTACCACTGTTTAGATGCAGAACAACAAATTCTGTACAAATATTACAGTATTGAAATGTCTTTCACAAAATTCCAGCAAACAAAATGTTAAATATTCACTAAAAAGACATGGAAAATGCACTCAATACACTCCGTATTCTCTGGTTGTGCAAGCAAAGCGTGGCGCTGTACCTTCTCAAATTCCTTCTCCTGAATGTCCAGCATGGTCTGGATCCTCCTCATCACCTCTCGAAATGACTCACCCTGAGAAGGGGGGGAGACAAACACAAGAGCATGAAGTTGGGTAATTCAGTAATATATACTGTATGTTAAGTAGACTAGAAACGCTTCTTCACATATCTACACACACACACACACCTGTCTGATCTTAAGCAAGAAGGGAATCCCAAAGGTGCCAAAGACTTCCTTGTGAAAGTGAGCGACGGGGATTAGCATTTCACTGTCCTTGTCCAAGTCCACCTGGTCCAAAGGAATCTCCTGAGTGAGGAAGAAAATGGGGAAAGTGAGAGAGAAGAGATTTAGTCACATCAGTTACTAACTATAGAGTCGGTTATGAAACGTGTGTGTAAACCTCCAGTGTATGTTCAGCTCAAAAACAACCTGCTACTTTAAAGAGAAATTTAACTCATTTTGCTTGTGCACATCAGGGTGTGGTCAGTACAACCAGACACCACTGTTAGGTTCAAGTGCAACAGAGTTCCAGCCAGAGGAGGTTAGCGCTTCAGCCTGCTTTCAATCGCATATTTAACAATTAAAGCAGATTATCTTGAAGAAATAAAACGCTGCAGATGATGGTTGCTTATGTAGACAAACTTGGCAGACCATGTAAAAAAATATAACAGTGTCAGGCTCATGGCCTGTTAAGTGGAGTGACTAAAGGAGGAAAAATGACTAAAAATAAACTAGAGAGAGAGAGAGCGCCTCACATAAGCACTTACCTCTATTCTGAAGGTGCGGCTGGCAGCCGGAGATAAACATTCTAGCAGCTCGTCCTCCTGGTGAAGCCCAATGATTTTATAGCTTACTATCTCTAACAGCCTGCAGGGGGAGGACGAGAGACAGAGAGAGCAGACAGGAAGAGAAGATTAATACTCTGCAGTAGCTTTCCAAAGACAAACAGGTTTCTCAGAAAAAAAATGTAAAACATTTTCTTTTTTCAATTAAAAAAAAAATTTTTTTTCACATTAAACCATGGATAATAGAAATATTAGTCTACAAAAATAACAATTGTTGGCAGATGTAAAAATCACAGACTTGTTAAGGACGGCACGTTTATAAAAATGGGAAGAATGACACGATGCCAACAAAGTATTTTTTTGGAAACAATCATTTCTCTGCTTATGAGCTTGACCGTGGGGGGGGTGGGGGTTTACACCCGAGAGGCGGGATACACCCTGGTTAATCACAGGGCTGCCACATAGAGACAAACAACCATTCATGCTCACAGCCACACCTAATTAACCCAACCTGCATGTCTTTGGATTGTGGGAGGACTGAGGCGACAGTGCCAACCACTGTACCACCGTGCTGACTCAGCTTTACTCGGTCCGTAATGTGAAATTTTATTTTCAGTCGTACAGATACAGTATATGTACAATAATGCAACAGCTGTGATTACAAATGTCTTAAGATTGCGTAAAAAACAGCTGATGTTTCATTTAAATGTTGAGCTGTGGCAGCATTGGGGTGTTATTCTCACCAGTGATCTGACAGCTCACCTCAGCGGTGCTATCTACCAGTTACGTTCTTCTCAACTTTATTTTTTCTTTTACACTAATTTGTTAGTGAAACTGACTGATAGTGTTGGGTTTTCTATGGGGGTGAACTACCAGTTGTTTTGTTAAATATTCACTTTCTTAACATCCATCATCATATGCCACATATCAAGCTACAGGACACTGTAGCTGTCAAATACATTGAAACACATGAGACACTCCTGCAGGATGCATACCTGAGCTTCTCGGAGCCTTTTTCAGAGAGCTCCACTGCCTTTTTACATTCTTCCAAAAGGTCCCGCACACAGCCATGCTTGTCAGGGTAGAGGGTGATCTCCTGAAACAAACACATGTGCACAGATTACATCTGTGCCGGAATCACACACAACATTTGATTCATTAAGTGTAGTGACATATTCTGACATGCATTGTGTGGCTGTCAAATGTGTGCATTACCTCCTCTCTGAACTGGCTGTTGAGCCATATGGATTTAAAACTCCTCCTGTTCTCAAAGTCGGTTATCTTCATCTTTAACTGTGGATGAAGAGAGAGAAAGAATCAGACACAAGTTCAGCGGAGTTGCATGCATGATGCCGTTGAGTGTGAACGGGTGGTTTGCAACCCCTTGTGGCGATTGGTCAGATCAAATGTGTTTCCATCAATTAGATCAAACAGGTTCCGATCAAAATTAAGTGTGGTGCAACTGTGTGCAAACAATACAGCCATTTTCAACCTGCAGGAGGATCTCACTTCACACTTATCACTACAGCTACAAATAAGTTCCTTAAACTGCCAGAGAGGCTGGAGGTAGCAGCGGTTTTATTTAGATAATAATATTGTGATGGAAGACGATGGACACATGGCTCAGTTTGTCTTTTTCTGCCACGGGGACATCTACCTTAGCTGACCTGGCTATGGTAGCGTTGGCTATGTTACCTCAGCTAGGACCATCTACTACAAACTAAGACACATCGTAATGAGAGGCTGGTCTGAAGGAGAATATCTACCAATTCAGCTGTTGACATAAATCTAGTGTCTCCATCTGGAGTTTTGTTTACTGTGTAGATGAAACTGCCAATTCTTTTCTTAGCTAATCAATTAATCGTTTGGTCTATAAAAAAAAAACTACATCAGAAAGCAGTGAAAAAGGCACATGATAATATTTAAGTTAAAAGCCATTAAATGTCTTATTTTGTCTAATTGACAGCCCAAAACCCCCAAATATTCATTTTCTAAAATGCAAGAACAAGAAAAGCAGCAAAATTCTCACATTTGAGGACTTGGTACAATCAAAATAGTTGCCAAATAAATTTGTTTTTGCCCATTGACTTATTGATTAATCTACTAATTGTTGCAGCTCTACTTGAAAGACAAAGCTGCAATGACAAATATGAATACACAAAAGAATGAATAGATCCAAAGGCAAAACAAAGGAATGTTAAGATAAACAAGGTCTGAATGAAATAAATGAAAGACAAACCGTGAAAAACAACAAATTAAGAAAGTAAGACTACATGGATTGCTCAAAGGATTAAAGCCAGCTTTTTGGCCCAACTGAAATTATACTTTAAAGAACTTACTAACTTTTCTTTCACACATGCCAAACAACTAAACACATTGTTGGCATGCCTTTCCTACCTGCTGGTAGTACAGTTTCTTGGGCTGCCGGGGTTTGAAGAATTGCAGCAGGTCCCGCAGCGTTCCCTCATAGTTGTGTCTGAGAGGATTCCCTGGACCGTCCCTGTACCTGGCCACCACACCACCAGGCAGGGGGGGAGGACCACGGAAGGGGAGGAAAGAAAAATGACGGGAGAAGAAAACAAGAAGGTGGAGAAAAGAAGACAAGGGAGGGGTGAACAGGGAGGGAAGACGAGACAATTCAGAGAGATGCAGAGGCAGAATAAAGGAGAAATGGAGGGAGAGAGGAGGACATGAGGGAGGAATTAGAGGAAAACAACAAAGAAAGGTGGGGGGGGACAGGTTACGCAACATTTCTACTGACAACTGCAAGTAAAATCAAATCAAAGGCAGATATGACAAGCAGTGAGAACACAGTATGTAAATGTGCATGTATTTCTTTCTATGTGTCTAACAGGACTTCAAACTGTGGAAAATTATGTTGAAATGGTTAAAATAATTCACTCAATACAAAACTCCAACAAAAACTCCTATATTTTTAAATCCTCCTGGTTTGACATAGTGAGAAAAACAAGTGTATGGTGATCAGGATTGTTTTTAATGATACTACACAACTTTGCTACATTCACACAGTGTGCATTTATCACTGATCACGTGAAATTGTCACTGCAAGACTAGTATCTCTGTGTGTCTGCGTGTGTGTGTGTGTGTGTGCGTGTGTGTGGATGAGACAAGCCTCCTACCCCTGTGACTTGAAGAACTGCAGCAGCATGGGATCTGTGTTCAACCTCTGCGCTACTGTCTTGGCCACCTGAAAAACAGACAACACAAATAATTATGAGTGAGGATCACCGCAGGCCTGTCGGATTTCATCTGTGTCTGCTGACTGAAATGCCAACAGGGAGACTACAAGGAGAAAGGGGGGGGGAAACTGTTAAAATATTATTTTTAATACATCAAGCTCAAAGCGTGGCAGGATTTAAGCATTCAGAGCATCAGAAGATATTTTAAAGATCTGCTCCCCGTGTGTTTTAAGGCATAATCGTAAACCCAAATCCCAAAGTGCCCTCCCTACTCATGGCTGATGTTTTTAGGTTTTCTATAAAATAGCAGAAAATTGAAAAAATATTTCCCAAATACTTATTTGCTTTTAAAAGAGCCAGTTGTTTAAATTTAGGAAGCTGATGCAAGTCCTTTCTATCCCGAGCTGATGCAAACGCACTGAAATTACCACCTGACTTTCCTCCCCGAAAACTTCAAACATTCATTCAAAGTGACTGAATGGCCCATACCTGAAAATAGTTCATGCGGTTAGAGAGCGTGACAACGAAGCCGGGGTCGTTGTGGATGGTCTTGTCACAGAAAATGACGTCCACGCGGTGGTAGAGATCCCGGAAATAGTCCTTGGCCGTAGGCAGCTCACTGCTGTCGTTCTCTGGGTCGTCCCTGCGGGATAGGAGGGAGGGAGGGAAATGGATTCATTGAGGTTCAGAATGTGCCGTGTTGACAGGAGGCGGCAGAAAAGACAAGACATGAAGAAGAGGGTATGAAGCAATAGAGGAACAGAGGGAAGCACTGAAGTGACAGACTATATATGATTATTATTATAATAAAACTAACACAACCCTTCTAACCAAGATCTTCCTGGTTTTCTCTGCATTTCATCAGAAAAACCAGAGTCCGGAGACATGCAACTCCTCTGCCCGTCTCTCTGTGTTTACTAGGACAAATTATAACAGGGACTGTCTATGCTATATCAAATAAATTCATATTAAAAATGCTCTGTAGAGTTTTATTAAACAAACAACAGTTATGTCTACATTCAGTGTTACTCACAAGACACATTGTGGTTTAACATGTTGAGTGCATTTCCCTCCTCGTGAAACATTAAATGTTTTTATTTAAAATGTAGCATTTTTTACTTGCTTACAGTGTTCTTCGCCGCCTTTGGTGGCGTTTTGGTACGTTTGTTGGCACTTTATCGCCACCAACTGTCAACCAGCAAAAGTGGGACCAACATCAGGATGTGAATTTGTGTGGTGCAAACAAAACGGGGACCCACTTGTGAAAACATTGCACCACATCACTGTTTGCCCCTGCATTCAAAGCTAGCATCAAAGCAACTCACAATATTTTAACCCATGAAGATGTTAAAATTCTAAATATCTGCAATATAAGTAACTCACACTGCACATCCCACATTTAATAAATATTCACACAATATCAGTCTTACTTCTGGAAAACAATGATGTCTCCATCCATAAGCTCATCCAGGGCTTTGTCCAGAGAGACATCATAGTCCTGTATCCGCTCTGTTAGATTGGGCTTTACTTCCTGTAACACAATGAGGAATCAAGGGAATGTAGTCAAAGTGAAGCTGTCTGCTAAGTGCACAAGAGTATAGTATTTGGTTGAGGGTGTGTAAATATGCAACACTACAGAAGGGCCAGTGTGAGAAAAAGAGATGCTGCATATGACAGTGTGGAAGTGTGCACAAAGAGTTTGTGAGTGCCAGATAGAAGAGCACGAGACTGAAAGTGTGAAGGAGCGAGTGAAGAGTGAGCACAAGTGAGAAAAAGAGAGGAATGTGCCAGCAAGTGAGTGCTACATAAATAGATCACCTCATAGAGGATAAGGCTAGTTTCCTGCTGAAACCCTGCTCTCTCACACATGACTGGCAGAAGGTCTCCTAGTTACAGGGAGAAAAGTGCAACAGAAACAAGATTTAATGTTCAAAGCATTTTAACTTAGAGCACAACAGTGTGTTCCGCTTAAAATAGACCTGGACGATGCCAACACTTACTTATTTTGCAGGATATAGGTGTGTAGATATGTCCACAATAATTTAAGCTTCTGGTTTTGGGGTCATACATCTTCAAGAACAACATGACATCATCTAAAAACAGACAAGATCACAAAAGAAAGTAGCGACTGCTTAATGAGGAACACTCAGAAACACCTGGCATATCAAGCAGGACATTGCTTAAATGACTACAACTAGTGTTTCATTTTTCTTTTATTTAAAAAAAAATTGATTACACAAATCCTAAAAACTACTATTACAACCCCGATTCCAAAAATGTTGGGACACTTGGCACTAGCATAGCCCCACACATCACAGATGCTGGCTTTTCAACTTTGAAATTTGCCCACAGGTGCAGACAGGTGTTTAAGCATTCCACATTGTCTTTTCTTTGCCCCTGACCCAACTTTCTGAAAGGTGTTGCTGGCATAAAATTCAGAGCGAGTGTGTATTTACAAAGAAACAATAAAAGTTTATCAGTCTGACCATTCAATGTCTTGTCTTTGTACTATATTCAATTCAATATAGGTCAAAAGGGATTTGCAAAGTATTGCATCCCGTTTTACATTTTACACAGTGTCCCAACATTTTTTGGAATCAGGGCTGTATATTACACGTCTGTGTTTCCCACAATGTTAACAGCCCGTAATCATAACCTGTTAAGCGCTATTTCTAATAATTCAAGTTGCAGTGTGTCTGTGTCAACACAAACACAATGCAAAGTCAGTTTGAAACAAATTAAACCTTGAAAATTAAAGGGAGGAAGAATGTAGAGGTCATGGTGCACCGCCATAAGCTTTTTCACCTAAAGACGACTTACGGTCTTTGTCAAACTTGGGTAACGTCGCCCCACTGGCCGCCATCTCTGGATCCACGGTCTCCAGAAATATTGTCCATGGGTTCTCATTGTCGCTCAAGTCAATCATCTGAAACACAAACAAGCATAAAGATTTAAAAAAGAAAAGAGAAAATCCATATTATATACAAGAGTGAAACACATGCTCATGCACAGAGGAGTGTACACGTTCATGGGGACAAATGCTCAGGGTATAAAAACACACTTAGGCTCCAAGAATCAGCGACTCTGTCATTGATCATTATGCACCATTTTCCTGACAGATGATGCATTATAAAGGGAAATGCACAACTACTAACTGAAGACTCACTTCAGACAACACTCTCAAAAACCTGCTTACATTTCTGAACTTGTTTTCTAACATTACAAAAGTTAAAGGCAGGCCACGCCATTCACTGTTTTCAGCAAGAGAAGCTTGTGCTCTTAATAAAATCACAATTAAAAAAGGGACATGTATGCATTTGTTATGAAGCCCACCTACACCTCAAACTCCTTATCATTTCTTTCTTTTCCCTTTATTGTGCAAACAGGGTGAGCGAACAGGGAACAAATGGACAAACTTAACAACAAAGACAAATCTAACTAGCTCACTTTCACTCATCCAGTGCAAACAATTCATTGCAACATTCATGATAGATTTGAAATATTAAAGAGGACGGGAACATTTGGGGGAAATTAATCGTGACCTTGATCTGTGTTTATATGGGGTGTGTTTGGGACGAGCGGGTGGGTGTGTGGCTAGAAGGCTCTGGTGACCTCAAGGAGCGGAAGCCTCAGTGTCTTCATACCACAACAGCTCTCATTTAAGTCTGCAAACTCATTCTTCACATTTTCGATGAACCTGCACATTATTAATTGTTGATTTACTGTTTGATCTCTAAAATGCAAGAAAACAACAAGAAAGGCCTTTTTCCCCGATTTTCAAAATAGTTGTTATCTGTGAGTCAACTAATCGATTAACTAATCATTTCAGTTTAAATCAAACATTCCACGGGACAATGTCTGTACTGGATGCACAGTAATGACAGTGGTAGCTTGTCCCCTCTGATTGTAGATAAAACAGCAGATGAAAATGTTTCCCCAAAACACCAAGAGCATCAACATACCTACACACGTTACACAGGTCTTCCAGACACTTACCGACTTGTTGCAGTCGGCCTCATAGTCGAGCATGGCAGGTCGCTTGGTTCCATTGCTCCGGGCCTGCATGGGCCACAGCCTCATCTGGTCTTGTGGGAAACCCTGCAGCAAATCAATAGGTGACTTTAATTTGCTGAGCAGAATAGCCAAAAAGGTGGAAAGTGGCGTGGGGGGGCGTAATTATTTAGGACTAAAATTTCCAACTATTACTTATTTTCCCCAAGTCATCATGGTACATATGCTTATCAACGGTTGATCAACGAGAGGAAGAATTGGTGCGAGTGTTTTGCTCCACAATGGTGGCTGGCTTTCTAGCTTTCACATTATAGGCAAACAGGAAAATCAACAAGCCTTCTCTTTAGATAAGAGGCTCATGTGAGAACAGTCAAGTCAAATTTATTATAGTGTGGAGAGATAAGACGATAGCTGCTTCGAGACTGGCACCACATCAACTAAGTTTAATGAGCCATCTGAATGGGACAAGCATACATTTATTCCTCGTAAGTGTAATCACGCACACACACTCACCATGGTCTGGGAGAGGTTCTGGACAAAATCTTGCAGCGTAGAGCTCTTCAGGACCTTGAAGACTGTGTACTTCACCTTCTCCTCATCATACATGTCGTTGCCCTGATGACCACAGAACTGGTCCTCGGTCACCATCTGTTCAGATGAGGAAGAAGGCAGGAAGAAAACTACCTTAATGAACGGCAGTAAAGCTGAACAACGAACATGACATGAAGACAAAGAGAAAACCAAAAAGCTTGGGGGAAGACAACACAAGAAGTAGACATGTGCACAAACTTGATGCAGACCATATTTAAATTAAAGGAGTTGGCAGAACACAAACAAAGGGCACATAAGCATCTTGTCAGATTTCGTCTTAGTGTCACATTTTGTCGCACACAAAACAACTACTAGAGCACATTTTCTCTAGATCTGAGATCTGTTTCAACAAATGAGAAAACGAGTCTCTTCTGCAGAGTTGTGGGCAAAATGCACACAGGAGTTATCACACATCCCCCTTTCTGAAAATTTGTTCCTCCTATTGCCTCTCTAGAAAAAAGTAATAAAAGAAAAATTATCCATTTGTCCTGTCCAAATAATGAGCCGTCTGAATGGACACAGCATACATTTAAGTGCATTTGATCAGAACATTTCTTATCTTCTAACAAGCGGTTTCCTCTTTATCCCTCACTGTTCTTCTTGCCAGCTTGACCACATGGTGAGTGCCGCAGCTCAGCTAGAGTACCTACATTCTTGCCTGCTGCTGATAGGTTGTTCTCAGTCGGAGAAAACAACCGTAGACTCTGCTTTACAGAGTGGAGTAGTCAGCTATTTTGGAGAGCACTCCATGTAATGTGCCAATATAAAAATAGGTCACAGTGACAACCACAGGCCTACCAACGTATAGCCTAAATGTAATATACTGATTTGAAGTTTTATTTTAAAGGTACGACTGTATTGATGAGGCGTCAATGCTCATGTATCTAATATATAGTATTTTCACATTAAAAGATAATTAAAGCTGCATGCTTAGCACAGCATCATAATCTTGTTAACACTGCATATGTTTTCAATGTTTTCAGAAACTATTTTTGGCAAGATGGATTACACGTCAAGACCTTTGTATGGTCGTATCCAAAGCAACTCAGAAAGTCCCATCTCAATTCAAAATTGTAGCAGTCCTGCACT
This sequence comes from Gadopsis marmoratus, assembly GCA_036023855.1. Classification (NCBI taxonomy): domain Eukaryota; kingdom Metazoa; phylum Chordata; class Actinopteri; order Centrarchiformes; family Percichthyidae; genus Gadopsis; species Gadopsis marmoratus. The sequence goes on along the minus strand of JAVQJF010111620.1, from coordinate 1,536 downwards.
GTTGGACACTTCAAGCAATGAATGCCACTTCATTCACATCACAGTATATAAGCTCAAAGTCTGCAGGGCCCGATCTGCTGGGTACCGTGTTGTTGAATCAGTGCCATTTTACTTTCCTACCTCTAAAGCACTGCAATGAAATACGGAAGCTTCACTTTCCTACTGTACCTTCCACTCTGTAAAACTCTAATAAAGCCAAGAAAGCAGGCAGGTTCTCATGTATACTCTTAACACTGTTTTCACTGAGCAGCTCATACCAGCACATTTCTACAATTAAAAACAGCTACCACAGCAGACAGCAGTCCTGGTTTCCTACCTGGACCTGCATGTAGAGGTGAGCCTCTTGGCGCTCCTTCCTCTTCTGTGCCTCCACCCTTTTTTCCTCCTGCAGGCGCTCCACCAGCTGCTGGGGGATGTCCACGTCAGTCATCGGCTGGAGCACCTCACCTGGAATCCAGGGATAGATGCAAGTGAGAATAATACAGTGGGCAGAGTGCAATAGAGTATCTTGTGCGTTTACCATAGAGTGCTGCAAAAAAGACCCCTAAAACACAGAAATTAGTTAGTATTTCTGCACTTCTGGTTCACACATTGCAAAGTCAATGGGTTTTAGATGCCTGAAATAAGGTCTGTGGTTAACACAAGTTTAAGAGATTTTCATGTTTTGTTCTGCAACATAAAATACATAATACAAACTACTATATACTAAGTCAAACTTTCCCAAAAGCTTTGTAGAAGAGGTTTGAAGCTTAATGGTGGTGACGTGGAGGTCAAGTGACTGTGGTGTAGTTTGTTTATAGCCTAAAATTGGGATTTTTACTTCTGGTGATTGCATTTATGCTTCAAAAACCATAAAAGTGGTCTTCATTTGTGAGGATTCAGTAAACTATCTGAAACAGTAAAGTATCAAACTTTTGTTTGCCACAGAGTTTATTTTCGAAAACAATCCAAAAGTCAATGGAATAATCCCATTGGCTTTTTGTCGAGGGAACCAGGGCGATGCCACGTTCCAGGTTGACCTACAAAAATACGTCATTCCTGCAGCACTCTATAGTCAAGGCCGTAAACTAAGAAAGCCATTGCCAAGAACTCAGTCACCAAATGACAAAGTGGAAAAAGGAATTACATTTTCCCCACAGCCCTCACACATGCCACATATTTATGTAGCATTGTACACAGCTCAAAAAATTAAAGGAACACTTTTTAAGCAGAGTATAGCATCAAGTCTATTAATCTTCTGGGATATTGATCTGGTCAGTTAAGTAGCAGAGGGGGTTGTTAATCAGTTTCAGCTCCTTTGGTGTTAATGAAATTAACAACAGGTGCACTACAGGGGCCACAATGAGACGACCCCAAAACAGGAATGGTTTTACAGGTGGAGGCCACTGACATTTTTTCCCCTCCTCAACTTTCTGACTTGTCACTAGTTTTGCATTTGGCTAGGGTCAGTGTCACTACTGGTAGCATGAGGCGACACCTGGACCCTACAGAGGCTGCACAGGCAGTCCAACTCCTCCAGGATGGAACATCAATACG
>JAVQJF010111608.1:0-17420 GCA_036023855.1 Gadopsis marmoratus | reverse complement strand
CTGTTTTTTATTGTGTTAAGCACTTTGTGCATTTCATATCTTTGTTGTAAAGCACTTTGAACTGCATTTCTTGTATGAAAGGTGCTATATAAATAAAGTTTATTATTATTATTATTAATATCCCTCGCCTAGCAGCCGATCCCTGGACCCCCCCATCTCCCAGACCAGACCTATCCGCTCTGCACCCCCCGACGTCTAAAACCACCCCGAATCTACTGTCCCACGAGCCTGTCTGTCCACACTCCCTTGTATCACAATCCAGATTCAGTACGATGGGTCTCGTGCTCTACTTGCATGTCTCCCCGACACAAACCCTGACAATATTACTCCATATGTTGTTAGGAACTGACCACAGCTTGTTCTCACTAACTGCACCGGAAAACCACAAGTTACTATTTTATTTCTGATGGGTTTAACGGACAAGATAGGACATGTTTATTAGTGAGCTGTAACATGTGTTGGCAGGTGTATGTTTCACACCGTCGAGGGCCAGGCTAGCGGTTAGGCTGACCGTATCCTAACTCTAGCCTGGGTTTGATATCGTCCTTCTAATTTCACTCTAGAACAGAGGATACATTTCCCCAGTTGATGAATAAGTGTTTTAAGCTGCTGAACGTACAGTACATGTAACATAGTGTAGCACCATTTCCACAATACACACTTTTTCAGTTGTTCATCTCAAACGTGTCTCATGGTTCAGATCACGCTCACGTCAGTGTTGCCTTCACCGAGTGTGACTCTGACCTGAAGCGTCCTTTTACCAAATCTATTTCTGTCAAGTAATGTGCATAACCACATTTGTGGATTGTGGATCTGGTGTTTGGGTCATATGGCTTAGACCATAATTAAGAGCAAATTGCTCCAAATACCTAGCAGCACAAAGTACACGCACTGCCAAGCTGGAATAAAGGGAGTTGATGCTGTTTCCATTCTGTCGACACCTCCAGCAAAGACACTGACAGACGACTGCAGCGTCTTTGAATGGGAAAGAAACCAAGTTTTATTGAGTGATATTTGGATGTGGGAAATGCCTCAGCAGAGGCTGAAGCTCTTAAATAACACTTGTCAATGACTTTGTCTACCTCCACTAACTTTGAATTAGAATTGACGTCCTCCTGCCGCCCCACAGGCACACCTCAGCAGTCTGCACAGGCTTCAGGAATCTGACGGGCAACAATGAGGTTTTGTGCTACCAGTGTCCACTTTACATCAGCCTCTGGCATATTCTCTCTCATCCTTTATGTTATTGAAAACTATTGACTGCAAATGTTAGATCACGTTTGCGGGAGATTGTCACTTTCAACGCTAAGATCAACTGTGAGCTTCCAGTTAGGTCATGGCTCTAATTGTCTATGTTAACAGTTTAGTGTATATTGTAATTGAGAGAAATGATATGCAGCTAAATCTGGCAGCTTTGGAAGATTTCAGACCACAAATGGTGCATGTTGGTGGTCTAGTATTTTTGTGGCAAACATTATGGACTGAATCCCTGTTGCATCTCACTGACAAAGTGATTTTCAAAATCCATCACCCCATGCAGGCTTGGAAAGGCTGTAAAAGCTTTGTTTTCTCCTTCACATAGAAAGCAGAGTAATTAACTTGGATTCATGGCTTTTGCAATGGAGTCCAGCAGTGACAGGTTTTCACAGCAAACAAAGAGCAAAGTATCATTACACTAATCCAGGTACGCTCCCGTTGTAATTATCAAGTTGTTAAAGTATGACTGCAATTGTTCTCCAGCTGGGCCTTTCTGTAATTTCATACCACAAATATTCAGGACATAACTAGCATTAGGGCCAAAAAAGGACACTGCTATGATAAATATTTTAAATAGTGAACAATAATACCTTATTTGGTCTATCTGGATACTGTTTGTGAAGACAATGAATAAGAAATGAATGTCGTTCTTCTCTATGGAGAAGAACGCCGCCCCAACCAGGGATGGGAGGGATGGATGATGCCAGATGTCAGTGGGTCACTAATGTATTTCTCCACAGCCTGAGTCTCCGGGAGGAACATGGACTGCAGGTGGAGCCGAGCTCGGGAGGAGGTTCAGGGCGCAGTCACACAGACGACGTGGAGGAAGAGAGGCAGCGCTGGCATTGTTGAACACGTCCTTTAAGTCCAAATCTTCAGCTGGAACTCCAAAATATCTGGGACTCGTGACGTGGTTACTGGGAGAAGGCAGCAAGGCAGAGCTGAGACATACAGCAGGATAGTGGTTGGTCTCAGCCTGCTGCCTGTAGGCCAGTCCTTGTGTGGGGTGTGATGGCGAAGTAGACTCAGGTGTCCTGTGATGGTTAAACAGTGGAGCACTGAGTGGGAAGCAGGAGGAGCAGGAGAGCAGGAACGCTGGGCGATGGAGCTGGAGCAGCGGCCTGGTGGACGGAGCTCAGCACTGGCCAGCCAAGCAGACAGGCAGGGTTAAAGACTGGAGCGCTAAGACAGGGACCGAGTACAAGTGGACCGGGTAATGAGGGGATGGGGACCCTCAGGTGATGGTGGGAAGGACGGGGTCACTGCAGGGCAGGCGAGAAGGACAGCAGAGTTCCAGGAGTGGAAAGGTAAGGAACAGCAGCAATGTTATGAATGATCAGATAATTACTGTCACTGTTTCTGTCTTGTACAGTCACACAAGTTACCAGTAGGTACAAGTTAGTTATCAGTTATTGCAGTGGTTTAATATGTGAACCCTCATGTGTTAAAACGAATACAACTAACGTCATCTCTCTAACGAGTCGGTCTAAACCTGCTCTATATGAAAGAGTGCTTAGATAAGATATATATATATAAATAGATAGATGTAAGGTAACTTATATAAAACGCTATATAAATAAAACTGAATGGGACAGAATTGAATCTGCTTTTCCTGTATAAAACAGAATTCGCCATAAGATACTGTATATTTGTCATGTAGATACCACTGGCTGATTCATTTTATAGTTTTATTCCTTTTGCACCGAACACAGCCAACAGAGCGTTCTGGGCTGATGCAGCTCAAACTAGTTAGAATCCCATATGTGGGACCACCACAGACACACATTCAGTCAGATGAGAAACTGAATGCAAAGTGGTCTCAGACGGAGTGATATTAATTACTGAAGCTATAAAGCTCCTCGTGTAGTAAGTGAGGGAATTCTGAACAAATCAATCATTGATGGCAGCGATTGTAGGAAAAGAACCAGAATCATCCTGTAAAGATCAGCTTTCTGACAAGGACAAGGGAGGAGGACATGGAATAAAACAAAGAGTGGAGGAGGGAAAGACAGTAATGCAATATAAAGAAACAGCCGGAAGTGTCGGAAGTGCTTCCATGAACTGTGTACAATGAAACTAACAAAACCAAGAGACATGAAGCAGAATACAAAAAGGTGGACTTGAAAAATGCTGGAAAAAGTACTGAAGTCACCTGCATGAGTCTTCCTCCGGTGTGTGTGTGTGAGGTGTGTGTGTGTGTGCGTGTGTGTGTGTGTGTGAGGTGTGTGTGTGTGCGGTGTGTGTGTGTGTGTGTTTACACCAGCCGAGCCGTCAGCTAACAGTCCAGGTTAAAGATCCTGGACTCTGTGGGTCGATCCATCGCTCGGCTTGCCTTTAATCCTTAATGAGAGAAGGAGTTTGATGAATGTGAGCCGCCCTTCTCCCTGTGTGATCTATTAGCACTGCTTTACATTCATCTGTAGGGCTTTGGGACACACAGGCCTTCACTGGCCCTTCACATATGTGGGGGGGGGCTTTGTAAGTTGGTCTAACTTTGCAATTAAATTCCTTTTGTGCTTGATGTTCTCATTTTCTGGGCCTGCATGAAAGAAAATCTTTTTCTTCAACATTTTGGCTAGTTATTGCTTCTTTGGCATTTTAAACCCCTATATATGATATTCACAACAACATAGAATGTGCCTATGATGCTATTATCATTCTACACAATGTCAAACAGTCTTAAACCATCCAGAATAAAAAGCTGTGTGTATTAAGTTTGGTCCAGTGTTGTTGCACTACAATAGATCTGCTGTACTGTGAGTCTATACATCTACATATTAGGTTATACTGTTTGTATCTCACGTATTAATGAAACCAATTAAATATTCTTCAAATGATACAGGCCTGTCACTAGGCAACCCCCTAAACCACACAAGAGGAGGAATTCTTGAGTGTTGCAGGAGCCTGGACTTCTGAGCATTATGCAACACTTTCACTCTGAAAGTACCTTTTTCCAATTTTTGTTTTTTAATCCTTTTTGTCTTATAACTTTTCACACCTGCTGCTGATGTCGACAGCAAAGATCCCTGTTGTAAAAAAATCAAACATGTTTAAATGGGAACAACTGGACCAGCAACGAATTCTCAAACACATTAACTGACTGGGATGAAAATCAGTTCAGGTTTAATTTCACTCCATCTTAGATGATTTAATATGAATCTAGACACATTGTCACATTACTGGATATCATTTCAACTCATTTTCAATCATATTTATTGTTTTTTGTTGACACTCTTGTAAGAGAGAAGAAGCAGACATGGGAGAAGAAATGAAACATGGAAGAACCCAGAAAGACACACAGGTATTCTTTAAAACCTAGTTCTGTCTAAACATTTTGGCCTTTTGTCCACATGCTAAACTCCTTCCAGGATGAACATGTTCAAAAACTCCATTTTCAGTCTTGAAGTGCAGACAGAGAATTAGTGCTAAAAAATAATAATTGGGTTTAGCTCGGTCATGTTGGCATGTACAAATGTTATACAAAGTATGGAGGTAGGACAGCGAAATCCCAAGTGGTTGATATAAATGTCCTTCAGATGAGGAACAAACGGCAAACAGAAGATAAATGACATGGAATGTCAACTCCGCTGAAACTTGTGCAAACCAATGAAATGAATAATTTTTTATTTAATAGTGTGAGTGTCTGAAAGAGAGAATAGTAAACTGTCCAAACCCTGGTTTTGCAATAGACAGCTAACCCTAAACCCTAATGCACGTCAGCATGGAATAAATCCTGCCACTTTCATGTACTGGATTTTTGTTTTTTAATAAATACTTTTTGTTCTACTGTTTATTATGATGTGCCAGTTGAATCTGTGCCATTCCATTTTCTAAAAGTATTATTGATAAAATTAATGAGTCAACAGTCATGAGTAGTTTTATTACACTGAGATAATATGCACTGTGTGCAGTGTAACATGGAGGATCTATCCAACACAGTATGCATGCACCAACACATAACATGGTTTCTTCTGCTGACGTAGCACGAGGCTCAGTAGTGTATCTAACATGCTGCGTAATCACATCTCATCATTTATAATGTTTCATTTGTTTTCCTACCGTAACCAGCTGTGGCAGCAACTGGTTACGGTGAGGGAGAGATGGTGGTCTGGGTTAAAGCTGCACTAACAAATAGTTTTGTATTAGTAATTAATGAAACGACTACAGTATATGTAACATGAAAAGGGCCACTTGTTGTGGTGAACCCACAAATGATTATTTCTTTAGATTCACTCCCTCTGCACAAAACAGAAGACAGACAAACGTGCCGGTGAATGTAGAGCAGCATTTAATCACCGTGTGAGAATCTTTTTATTTAACCCTTTACAGATCAGCACTCTTGGAGGACCACGTGCAGGCGTATCAATCCGCAGAAAGAAGTCTGGAAAATTCAACAATGTCGGCACATTGACACTCTGTGGCAAAGTGCATCCATCAGAATACACCATTGAAGAGTTTTGCATTTAATAATAGCTCTACTTACTTATATTTGGAGAACACAATACTTTTGAGTCATAGTTAATGGCTGGACAGTCCCCCCCAAAAAAGAACAGAAGAAACCAGCTCAGAAAAAGCAATGGAGGTTAAAAGACCAACAAAAATGAAGAAGACAGAAAGGAAGTGAACAGTGAACGCAACACGGTCGGGGCTATGGCAGTGTTTAAAGACGGGTTCATCCAAAGGAAAATGTCATTCCAAAGGCAAAACCTGCTCTATTGTCACAGAGCTTACGTTGCTATGGACGCAGTTCCAACGTGAATCAATATATAATGTACAGCGAGCAGGTCTTTATCCCTTTCACAGCTGAGTCACCTTCCCTTCTCTGTACTGTGATGTCGTTACCATAAGCAGTCAACATGACAACTCTTGCTGAGGCTACAGCTGATGGGACATGGTCCTGTCTCTGGTCTCCCAACATCCTTCATTAAACATCACTTCAAACTGGCAAACACTATTCCAGAGAACATAATGATTACATTTTCTACATGAGGCATATTTGGCTCATGTAGGGTCTATTTTCGGGTCTATTTTACTCAGTAATAGAGGTATTATCTAGGTCCTTTGTATGTTAACATTTTTCATGTTGGAGTTTTGAAGGCAGTTTCAGTCTTTGACATTTGCGAGGATTCATCCTGACCTGGTCCTTGGCCAATCTCAGTTTGTCATTCTGCTGCTCTCGCTCTGTTTCAACAGTCAACAGAATGAATCCCCTCAATGGAGTCCACTCTTCAGCAGATGTCCAGGCTGTCACACTTCATTTTATCATAATTGGTAGTTCCACCTGAGCGAGAGAGAGAGAGACATAAAGGGCAGAGAAAGAGACAGACATACCGGGGGGATGGGGAGGGTTAGACAGGAGAGGACGAGGGAGGGAAGGATGGCAGCAGGGGGGGGTCCATCAGCCAACATTTCCCAGGGTTGGTCTGGCGTTTAGATGGTCAGGTCTCGGAGCAGATGGTTTGAAGACTCACTGTGGGCCTCACATTAGCGAGCAGAGTGCAGCACACTGAGGCTGCAAGCCTTCATCTGCCATGAGATCTGAGATACTGGATTAAATCGATGGATACAGCAGTGATGGTTGGCGTCAAAACGTCTCTTCTGCAGTGATTATATTTAAGCTCCAGCTTTGGTCTGTAGGTGTTTAAAATCATTTTGACTGGGCCTTAAGGATGATGGAGGAGAGATACAATTACACACCAAATGCTGTGCGAGTCGATACAGCTGTCAATGACCAGCTTTCCAAGTATCTGTCTGTTCTCCTGGACCTTTACAGTGCTTGTGTTTGTGTCACTACCCTCTCTTGCTAGCTAACGTCTGTCTGAAGACAGGGGTCAACCTGCAAAACATTGAATTTGGCTCAACCTTTGGTGCAACGGAGCACAGAATGCTTTGTGCACCGTTAACCTCACGGCCCGACTCCGTAAACTGAACGCCAATTCAGTTGCCCGGTAACTGTTGTCACGGTCACGTGATAAAGAACCCCACGAACACAAGGAAGGTGGTTATGCTGCACAATATAGTGATGTAGCTGAGCCTGTGATGAAAAAATGATTACCCTGTCTGGGTTCATACGTTAACCTAAATGAACTGAAGCCAACATCAAGTTGTGGGCCATCAGAGCACAGCTGGCCCAGCTCCCACCACCCAGCTCCAAGAAAGTCAATCTCACCTCCTAAACGTAAGAACAAACTTTCAGATCGTGGACCTTGAGTCTAGAAACGTATCAAAGTGTGTGACAGTTGGCTGTGGCCTGTGTCCGTCTGTCTGTCTGTCCTCTCCCTCTCTTCTCGTTCTGGCTGTGTCAGGAGGGCGGGGCTGAAACTGCCAATCACTCTGCACACCTGTCTCTCACCTGATCAGCGCCACAGTATTTCTACCCCGGACTACCAGCCTTTCATCCAGTTCAATGCTTCGGGTTTCCGCGGCAAGCAACCATATAACTATGCAGGTATCCGGCGCTCTCTGCTCTCTGTATAGTTTATGGTTTTCACTGAATCTTGTCCTCTCTGTTCTAGGAGCGCATGCCTCCTCCGGATCATATTCCTTCACCGGTCCTGCCTGCTCCTCCACCAGCGTTGCTTCACCCTCACCACGGATCTCTGCTGCCACTCCAACTCAGCCCATTGGAATCACCTTGCTACATTCAATAAAACTGTTGTTCCTTAGCATCTCTCGAGTCGTGTCCAGCTATCTCACCACAATCATGTCACAGAGGGCTACGCCGCTGCCTTTGACCGACGCAAAAGAAAAGAATCTTTAAATGTGCTCAGCTTGATTTCACATGAGTGGAGTCCACACTTTAGAGGCCTTAAGCAAAGTCAGACAGAGTCGGTGAGGTGAGGCAGAGAGGGAACAGTAGGCAGCATGATGACTGGCTGGAGACAAGTGGTCCAGTTAAATGGTATTAAAGCCTCTCAGGATGTCACATTATCAACGGGAACTGCTGTGGCTTTCAAATCAAAATGCAACTTCTCACCCCAGAGTCGGCTTCACTGCTGGTTTTATCACAGCAGCAGCTAATTATCTGAATCAAAGGCTCATATTTTATAACCCTAAGAAACCTGAATCACAAATGAGACTTTCGAACACTGGTCAAAGTACTGCATGCTGCGCAGAGTGGATGCTGGAAAGAAGCATCTTTCTTCTTTCTGCAGCTTCTGTAGGAGTACAGATGGCAGCATTAGAGGCCATCCAAAATCAAGCATTAAAGTGAACATTTATAAATTTGTCTCTAACAGTTGAGCTGCATGGCTCGGTAGAAATTCTGTTTGATCAAAGGGAGATGTTGGTGTAAAAAGGCAGCTTTTGCATTTTGGTGCGCTATTGTGCTTGTTTGCTACCTAACAGGGATCAAATGTAGACGTGAGTCCCCTTTTACCACTACAGAAGCAGGAGAAACGCTGGGAGCGCCAAGCCAGTCACTAACAATGCAGCAGTGGTAAAAACAAAGAACTGAGCAATCCAAATCAAGATGACCCCCAATCCATAAACGTCTTCTCCCCCAAGTTACTGAAGCACATTTATCTGGCTTATCCTTTTCAGTTTTTATCTGAGCTTTTTCCCCTGAGGAGCAGGTTGGTTTAAAGAGTTACACTATTGATCTGAGGGCGTGTGTCAGGCTTCAAATGCATTTTTCTTTTGTTTTTATTGGGAAGGGGGCATGGTGAAGCTAAAATGGGGTTTTAAGTTGCTCTTTAAAGTTTTGATACTTCAGATTTCTTCAGTTCCAGGTAGCGAGTTCACTACTACAGGTCCCAGAGTTCTGCTCAAAGAACAGCAGCTGGTTTGTATGTTTGCAGTGCAGTCAAACAAACTGTGGCTGCGTCACAATAAAATCCACGCAGTAGCAGTAGGAAATGTCCGGTTTGCAGTAACTCAGTACACCTCTGATAGGACAGCAGAGAGCTGTCCGCATGCAAGCTGTTCTTGTTATTAGTATCACTATCATTGTATTGCTACTATTATTATTGCTATTAAAGTTATGTTGCTTTCCATCTGTATGTGGAACTGTGCTGTGCTGCTGTGTGTTCTCGTTCCACCTGCTCTCACTCACATACATCGAATGGCTATTGCAGACAAAATGCATGCAGTCATAAATAGTTAAAAATGGAATTTGAAATCATGAACATTTTCTGGATAATAACTGATTTTCACCTAGATTGCCACTAGGTTACCACTCATGCAAAAAGTCTGATTTGCACATTAATTTTTGCATTATTGTTCGTGTTTTTTTATCTTATTCTCCCCCATTTTGTATCCAAGATAATCACTGATGCGTGATATTTTTTAAAACAAATATAAGGAAGGATGTAATTATCCATACAAATATCAGATATGAAGATTACACAAGCAGGTAAAGTAGATAGATTTTGGATAAAGCTGTTGTCTTGGAATGTGTGAAGGTTTTTGTTCTGAGAGGTCAGATTATGATTATGAGGTGCTTTGTGGCGCAGCAGTGACGGGTTATTATTGTAGACTGAAACCTACCACAAGGTGAAAAATGAAGCCCAGTGACACTTTCAATCAGCACCAATTCGTAAATGTTACATCAGTGAGTCTCCACACAGTAAAGTCACCCCAAAAAATTACACAAATCAATACTCATAAATTCTCTCAGCACACAGAAAAAAGAATCTGTGGTGAAATGCCCATCAGCCAAAAAACTGCTTTGTTACTCTGATCAAGATGTCCAGCGTTATTTACAAGGTAGTTTCACAGTGGAATTTATTTCAATGCAACATTTACTGAACAACACCTTCAAACAGCACCTGAAATGGTATCTTCCCAGTGAAAGCAGCAAAGCATCATGGTTAACAGCCCAGCTGGTGCGCTGCTCCTGTTGTCCAGCTTTTTGTGGACACGAAACAGAAGACTTTCCTCCACCAGACATCCTTGGCCAAGCAGGAAGAATATCACGCGTCTCTGTTGCAGCTACAGCGCAGGATTTTACAGTGTCCCTGAGCAAATCTTATGAGTGTGCACGCTGCTGCTCGCCATCATTAAAGTGGTCTTTCTACCCCAAAAAACCACTTCAGTGGCACTTGTTCAAATGTCATATTGTTTCTGCATCCTAGCATCATTTTTGCTTCAGACACGTTTAACTCCAGCAGCCTTTGCTCCAAGGTTCCACGGTGGCGCCTGGTTGCGTGTCTCCGTGGTCATGATATGCAGTCACGCTGCCTCTAAGATTCACTTTGCGTTCGGTCTGAACACAACCTCCGACTGCTTCTTTAGCGCTCTCACTCTGTCCCTAAATTATATTATTTAATGTATCACCATTTAAAGCTGTATAGGCTAACTCTTTCATATAGTTACAATTATTCTCCCTACTGAGTATGTAATATTAAAGGTTTTCTGAAGAGCTAGAATTGTATAAATATACATTGAGTGTGTGAGTTGAGTTGAATCAAATTATCAAATTGATAATGAAGATGTGTAACGTAGTTGTAATACAGGCCTGTCAGTTATTAAACCCATATTTAATATTGCTGATTTTTAATCTTTTACTAGTATGTAGGGCTGCCAAATTGTTGTAAAACACAGTTAAGCTTTTGGGAAGTCTGTGTAATTGAAATATAACCAAATTCAGTATCGCAGATAGAAATCCTGCCTCTGCCAGTGAGTTGCAAACATTGCAAAGAAAACTGTCAAAGGCTGAGAGGCCGTCCCTTGGAAATTGAAAATGAACTGAGATGTTGTCAGGCAACCAAAAAAGCAAGACACAAGTTTAAAGCTCCTGGTACAGCAGCATGGAAGAAAGAGCAACATGTCACTATGACAAGAACACAACTCCAACAATAACCACGTCCTGGTGAACCGGACGCTGCGACCAGCATCATAGATTCTTTGAAGCACCAGGCTTTTTTTTCCTCACTGTGGAAACTGAAGCTTAGTAATCATTGGACCTTCCAGCAACGACCACCAAGCATTCATCCAAGTCAAGCACAGCTGTCTCAGGAATGTTTCCTGCAGTGGCCTTGGCGTCTCAGTGCCCGGATTCGAATCCCATTAAATCTTTTGAAATCCAGTTGTTTGACCACATGCATGGTAGCTCTGCCACCACCAGTGAGTGTGCAAGGCTAAATGGCAGTCCAGTTACCATTAGCCCAGACCCAGTGTGTGCAGATTCACCAGTGATTCACTGAATAATTGAAGTGGTTAGTTGAATCTTGGACAGTGGGTTTGTTAGTAAGCTGACTGATAGATGAGTTGATTGAGTTCAACGTGCTCAGAATGTGCGATATCTGCAGCCAGTCCACAGGTTTCATATTCTAACAGGATATTTCCTTTGTGAAAACTATGGTGTCCCAGCTACAGTACAGTGACTGCTGCTTTTAATTAAAAGGGAATCATCACACCTTTCAAAATGTCACTGCATGACTTGTTTTCAAGCCATTTTCGGCACATTACTGTCAAAAGCTCACAATAGTCATTTCAGTTCTATTTGCCCGCCTCAGCTAAAACTGTATTGCCTTTGTCTTAGACCACCCACATCCATCAGCCTTTCATGTGCTAATGTGGTATTTGATATTCCTTGTCACACAGTAGTGATTCCTGCCATGTCTATGAGACCGAACCATGGGTGTTTCAATCCCTACAAAAAAAGTTATGCTCCCTCTGCAAATGTGAGAAACCAATTTGGGCTTTTGTAAAGCTGAAAAATGACTTGCACTCATATCGGTAGTGGGGTGGAAAGTCTGAGTATCAGCAACAGCATTCAGATCCCGTGAGCTTCGATTGGCTGAACTTGGAAACACTTCTTTGTCTGCTTGACAGCGGCGAGTGCAGGGTGAAGTGTTGCTTACAGACAGACTGGTCTGGCAGCAACCAAAAGTTACTCTGTCGCCTACAACTAGTCCAGAACGCAGCAGCTTGGCTTCTTGCTGGTTCTAACAGACGACATCACATCACGCCGATCCTGCTTCTCTCCATCGGCTCCTCGTTAGATTCAGAATTGATTTTAAGATTTTACTGATCATTATCAGGCTCCTGGGTCTGACACCAAGCTGTACAGCAGGAACACTGACCCCGTATGATCCAGTTCTCAGCCTCAGACCCTCAGCTGGGGCCTTCTGGTCGTCCAGAGTCGAGGCTTAAATCTAAAGGTGACCGAGCTTTTGCCATCAGGACCCCTGGACTTTGGACGACCTGCCTGAGGAGATCAGGCTGCAGAGTCAGTGACTCTTTAAATCACTTCTTAAAACACACGACATGTGATGTCGTCTTTATATTGCATTCTTATCATTTTTATTGGTTTTAGTTCTTATGTTTTTTGTATTTATTAATCTTTTATCTTGCTTTTGTCATTTAATGCTTTCTGTTTTATTGCTTGCTGAGTTTCCTGTTTCTGCTTTTCTGTCGAAGCGCTTTGTAAACTCGTTTTTTTTAAAGGTGCTATATAGATAAAATTATTATTGTTAATAATAATAATTATGTGGGTAGACAGGCAGGCAGGAAGCACGAGGGACGTCCACAGAAGGACGAACAGTGAAGAACGAATGAACAAAGGACATAGGAAAGGAATCGGTATATATAGACAAGGCACTAACTAGGGAATAAGGAGCAGGTGGAGAACAGGTGTGGCTAATCAATGACACACGAGGGCAGGAACTGAACAGACAGCAAGGATTTCAAAATAAAACAGGAAACTGTGAAATGTTAGTTAACCCATGGATGAGAGCCGTCTCTTTCTTCACTGAAATGTTGCGAATGTCCCTTTTTAAAACGTTGAATTAGTGGTTCTGGATTCAAATAGGCGTCTGTGAGGATGCAATCCAACATCAAACAGCATGAAGCTGCTTCCCGATAAGAAATGGACCCAGACCTGAACAACGTTTGTCCGTGGGTTCTGATATGCAGTTACAGTGCTATGAATCATTTAGTGTGAAATGCACCATTACACACAGAGACAGGCCTGGATACTGCCAGAGTCACTTAACACAGTTTCTAGTTCATTTTCTTCAAAGCTGTCCATTAGTGCGACATCACAGATTAGAGGATGACCCACCTGCTCGCCACTCTCTGCTTTCTTGCTTTACACAGGAGTGAGTGTTAAATTGAAATGGACCTTTTTCAGCAACACGTCCTATTAATGGGACAAAGGTAAGCTCACGGTGCAGCACTGTCCTCGGCACGTTGTCAGACATGGTAACGCACAGTTTGAGGAAATGCAGGTTGTAGTCACTGCATGAAGAACATACTTCATAATGTTTCATAGTGTTACTTCGAGTACATTATGGTTCTTAGTTATTACTTTATTTCCTATATCATATCACCACCAGCTGGCTTTCCTGTTGGCACTACACAGGAAGGATCTGTGGGTTCACACTCTTAACTCGCCACAGAGCAGAAATCAGGTTCCCCACTAAGTCAGTTTTGGTCATCTGCTTCAATAGATGGTCTGACACGTTGGCCTGGTGCTGGGACGGTGGAACCACTACCAACCACGTGCCCACACATTACAGTTGCTTATAGAAGTACTCCTATAACACTTTTAGGGTAATAGCTGAGCTATAACCTTGCTCAGTCCACACATTGTTGCGTCCTTACACAACTTTGTTCCCACATGTAGCAGCGCTCACCAACTCACACGCTCGGGCACAAGGCGTTTTATAATAAAGAGCTTCTATTCTGTGTTGACGTCACATCAGAGTTCTGGAAGCAGCTGTGGGTCATTCACTCATCCCACCGGTGTGTGAATGTGCTTGTTCACATCAACATCCATTGTCCTCCGACTGTCCAGCTGCCAACATGTAGGAGAGACAATCTGAGCTGATAGAAGTGCTCATCTGAGTCACCTTCAGTTATTACCGTGAGCTGCAGCTCATTAAGCCTCTACATGCATCCTGCCCACTCTGCTAAATAAATCAATGCATTTATATGTATACAACGTGATTTTCTTTTTACTTCGTCCCGTCTAAACCAAACACAGTCATGGAATGGTGGTATATTGAAATGAATCAGATCTTGTGGTGTGCTGCCGGCTCTTTCTTTGCTCCATGTGATCGACTCTGAAACTGTTGTTTAGTGACAGCTGTGAACAAAAAAGAACAAGGGAGGGGGAGCGCTGCATTTCTGGCTGAATGAACAGACGGCAGCCACCTTTCCTCTTCCATATCACTCAAAACAAGAAAGAGCCTGGTCTATGTGGAGTTCGGTCCCAGAGGGATGCAGTGTAGGGCAGCAGGCCCAACACTCACTTGTGACCTTCCATGAATGCAGGCCGGGGGGGTAGGAATGGACTGGAACTGGTCTTGAACTCCTGATCAGCCAGGTTGGCCACTTTCTGCCATGTCTTCCTGTCTGACAGCAAGGCTGGTAACACTGTGTGTTGTTCACAGTCTGTCTTCTCTTTGCTTTCGTTTAATCTTTTCTCACATGTCCTTGCTACTGTGCAGCTTCCCAGCTGTTTCTTATCTAAAGGGCCGTCCTGTCACTAGTTTAACATGGCAGCCTTTTCTCTGTCCACACCAAGACAACGCCTTTGTCAGTTTCAGGGAATCTAAGGCCTTTTCGTGCCCAGGTTTCCCTATTCTACATGAGTTCGATGGCCATGGCCTTGTTCATCCAAAGCAGTTGATGGAAACGCGCCCAATTCCCATTTCTTTTGTTAAGCGAAACGTTTGCAGTGATTATACAGTTGGGTTTGGTGGAAATCTTTTCACATCTTTTTTATACATGTTATGCACTTTGTATCAATTAGTGAAATGATAAGTCAAACACAGGTCAGAGTCAGCCACGCTCACTTTAGAGCTGTCGAAGTCTGCAGTATCCACACAGAGAGAACTGCTCTTTATTCTTGAGCCTGTGAATTCTGGATGTAAAAACCAAATAAATTCAGTCCTGTACGATTGTACAGCTTGTTCTCTTTCAAATTTTATCTTCATTTACTCATTAGGGCCGAGCAGGAATCGTATCGACTGTCACCTAGAGGCCTTCGCCATGGAGAATCAGTAGGACGGGAGTGTTAGCGTGAACGGTGTGCCCGTGGCGTGGAAGTTAGGCGTTTGCAGTGAAACAGGAAGGGCATTATAACTGCGCTGTGCTTTGTCCGGGAGACTTACCATGTGTCATGACCCCCCCGGCCTGAGGCACAGGACATTAAACTGTCACCCACAGTCATGGCAGGGCGCGGCCGTTACATGGCGGCAAATCCCGATGCATCACAGTGAAAGGAATGAGGTGGTAGGAGTGCTGGAAAAGTCATGGTCTGGTTAACCATGGTTGTCATGGTCACCATGGTTGCCATGGTTACTGTTACCATGGTTGTCATGGTCACCATGGTTGCGCCCTAGTGACAGCAGGAAATGTCGGACTTTGTCCAAAAGGCACCAAACCTGACACATTGTATGCCCCCCCCTCCGGCCTGAAACCGACTATACGCTTGTTGTCGTCCGCGGTCATAGCACCACCTAGTGACAGCAGGAAGTTACTGTTACCGATATTTTCTTTCCCATTTTCTGCTCGCAGCTTTAATTTGATATTTTTTTCTGCTTTTAACGCAGCAACTCGCCAAAGTAAATTCCTCGTATGCGAAAACCTGCTTGGCAATAAAACTGTTTCTGATTCTGATTCTGATTTTTTTTTCCAGTAAAACGGTGCTTTTTTGAAAATGTTTAAGCTATTTGTTCCTCTGTTTAGGTCTGCAGGTTCACTTTCGCTCTCCTTCTCTGCTCTTTCCACCTCAGTGACCACTCGCTCCTGTTTACCTTCATAAAAGATGAATGACTGTTCGTGAAAACCCCTGAAGAAACTGCTAATACGTCTCATGTTTGACTTGTATCACTTCACCTGCATGAATGATTCATCAGTGGAACACTTATTGCTCCTTGGTGTATGTGAGCTGAAAAATGCTCTTCAGTCTGCAAACTAACTACACTGTGAGTTACAGCAATGGTTCTTCAACTTTTTCTGTCAGAACGATGGCATCAGCAAACTCATGTTTTTATGTTATGTCCCTGCATAAATCACGTTCATTCAACGTATATTTCCACTCCATCATCTGATGTTCCTTTCTCTCCTCCTATAAATCTGTATCCTCCTGACATTTAAAATGAAAGCACATGTGTTTGGGTCGTTGGTCCAGTTCTATCATCAGGTGCAGGTCTACTGTAAAAATATATCCCATACATTAACTGTGACTACTGCCTTAATGTTGCAAGTTACATGGAAGTTAACATTAGTCCAAGATTTGGAGTCACACTGAGTATTAAATTAAAGTGTGAGCCTTTGCTTTAGTTGAAATGTTGGTCACATCCAGGCTCAGCAGTGACTCAGGTCTCAGTGAGCCCGAACATGGACGTGAGGCGCAGTGACGTACAGAAACACGATTCCTCCCACAGAGACCAGAGGCTTAGAAACGCTTTTCCACAAATATGCTTTATTTATTTTATGTTAATGAAAAATGAAACAATCCAGTTCACAAGAAAAGTGGGAGGGAATTTAAATTACGATGCATGTCATCCAATCAGAATGCATCGGTTTGGTATTCCATTGTTCATAGTACAACTTTTAAATAAGTTCTGAATGAGTGTAAAAGACAACGAGGAATCAATGTTCATCTTGCTGTCGACCAGTTTCCTAATCACCTGATAATGTGACGTTAATGACCCTTGGCAAACTGTGAATATATGTTTATGTACGTGTGTCTGTCAGTGATATCTTTCACATAATCGCCTGGTAATATTAAAATCCTGAAGCTTGGAAAGCAGCAGCACTGCTCTGCTATGTGTGTGTAATTACAGTAGTCATTTCCAGAGTCTGTCAGAAGGTTAATGACGTGTGAAGTCATTAATCAGGGTACAATGAGGTGTTACCTATTGACTGTGTGTATGTGTATTCCTGCCGTACATAAGAGTATAAATGTGTTTGTGTGCGTTTGCCTGCGTTCAGTGTTAGATTGACATACAGTACCTGGTCCAGCACAACTTCAGTGTGTGTAGTATTGTGTTACTGGAGTTGTGACTTTGTGTGCACGTCACGCTTGAGTCTTGAAAGTAGTGTTTGACTTAGTAGTGCTGTGGCTTCCATTTCTACCAGCTGTCTGAAAACAAGTTGAGGCCGGAACCACAACCCTACGGAGATTCTTGCATCACATGGTAGCGATTTACTGCAACATAAAAGACATTACCTTTCCCCCATCTAACCACGTTCACCTGTCCCTC
>JAVQJF010111581.1:0-58034 GCA_036023855.1 Gadopsis marmoratus | reverse complement strand
ACACACACACACACACACACACACACACACACACACACACACACACACACACACACACACACACATGCACACACATGCACACACACACACACACACAAAGACTAATATGCCACCTTGAGATGTGACAATCTGCAGAGGAGTAACAATGTCTCTCCACAGAGCCATAGTCATGCAGGCAAAGGCTGGGTCCAGAGTCACTCTCTCACATCAGCTGGTCACGGCAGGTGCGAGTGTGGCCTGATTGTGCTCCATGGAGGGACTAGAGGAAAGAAAACCAAGCCTAAAGCCGGGCAGGGAAGGAATCACACAGGCTCTAGTTTTGTCAGTTTCTCCTCTTTACTCCTGAAGTTTCAACTTGGAAAAAGAGCCCATTTTCTTTTAGATTTTTTCACCGTATTTTCTTGGTTTGGGGAGCGACTGCTGCCAAACAAGACATATGACACAGAGAGATGCGCACAGTTGGTACACACACACAAACACGCGCACACACACACACACACACACACACACACACACACACACACACACACACACACACACACACGCACGCACTCACATACTTGTGATGGACTGCTCTACATGTACAGAGTGCTGGAGAATAAATAAGGAGGCAAGGTCTTTTCAGCAGCATGGGCCGAGAGGCTGCAAGGCCAGATGTCCGTCCTACATATGAGGCCTGGGGGTCTTTTGTCCTTGTGCTGTCACTGTAAGTCACACAAACCCCCTCCTTGTGCTGTCACTGTCTCGTCACCCACCACCCATACACCCAAGCCCCTGCCCCCATGAACGCACACTTCACAGGCAGGGCTTCAGCCTCGGGTGGGGACAGAGGGCACACCCTAGCGACTGCTGTTCTTTATGGCTTCCTTTGCAGCTACAATCAGAGGCGTCAGGCTGGATAGAGGCTTCGCCAGCTTGAGGAAGGAATGCTGCAGAGGACAGAGAAAATTTGGAATTATAAATAGTTGACAACAAGTGATGATTTGGTGACATCTGCAGGACATGAAGAGAGCAGAAAACGCTGGGAGACTAAATCTTGATAAGCACTGTATTTTCATTATTACTAAATAGCAATTCAAGGAGAAAAGTTAACATTATTCAACAACCCCTGTGCATTTACACACAATTAAATTTAATGCAAATTGTATTAGGATCAGATTGAGGTTTTTCTTATTGTTGCTCTGCCTTCTGAAAGATGGTCCTGAATAATCCTACTTCGAATACCATGCTTTGAACTTTGATCCAAAAATGTATAGAGTAATAAGATGGCATCAAAACTACGATTGTGCAGTTTTCTCCTCCTTCCTTTGATAGCTTCCTAAGACAGCATCTAACAAGTATTTAACATTTCCTTCAGTTGTACATTTAATTTTAAGTTCTAATACTGCCTGGTTGAAGCTACATCACCCTTGTTGTAACATATTTCTACAAGTGTATGTGTATGCATGTATGTTTATACAGGATCGATTTTACCTGGAGCAGCTCCTTGGCAGAGCCTCTGCGGTCCACATCCATCTCCAGACAGCGGTTGAGGAAGTCTCTGAACACGGAGGACAGTCTCTCTGGGTTCTGCAGCTCTGGAGTCCCGTTGGTGGCTATCAGGTACAGCGCCTGGACAGGTGGATGAGGTCAAACCAGACCATGAAATGAGGGAACCATAAAAAAAGAAATATCTGCATGCATACTGTATGACCAGTAGGGAGCCAACATCATGAGTCCTGTGTTGTGGCTGCACTTCATGTCTTACCCGGAGTGGATTCTCGTTCAGGTAGGGTGGTTCTCCCTCCACCATCTCTATCGCCATGATTCCCAGAGACCAGATATCCACTTTTGGGCCATACGCCTTCCGCGTCACCACTTCCGGTGCCATCCAGTAGGGCGTTCCCACCATTGTGCTGCGCTTGTTCTGCTCTGGTGTGATCTGGGCACAGAAGCCGAAGTCGGCTGCAGAGGGAGACGGAGGGAGAGGGGTGCAGTGGTGCAGTGGTGTTATATTCTTTGTCTGCTTTATCACATAAAACATACAGTTTTTACGTTGCACTCACCCATATTTAATTTAAATGGTCTTTCATTTAACACACTGCCATCTCTCTCAAACTAAATCTAAAACACTTATCTCTCAGAATTGGGGCTTTTTACTGTAGTTTTACCACACTAAAGCCAAGGGCAAATTTATATGTACAACAAAGACTTACTGAGCTTGACGGATCCGTCCATACCCAAGAGGATGTTGTCACTTTTTATATCTCTATGGATCACCTGGTTGGAGTGTAGGAAGTCCAGGGCTTGAAGACACTGGAGGGAGAAAAAAGCTTAAAAATATATCTTGTACAAAGGCGGGTCTGTACTAAACACACATTTGGACAGTCTTTTCCTCTTGGCTGGGTGAAATGTTACAAGTTTTATTCAAATGTTAGCATGTCCCCACCTGAATGTAAAAGTCAGAATGTCATAGCCACAGAAGCAGTGGGTGGTATTGCTGGTGTCTAAACTTGGCTTCTTACCTCTCTGCAGACTGCAGCAATCTGGCCCTCGTCCATGCAGGTCTCAGTCACTACATCTGTCAAGGAGCCACCGGCCAAATACTCCATCACCACCCATAGCTCATCTCCTACCAAGTAACTAAAGAAGACGAGAAAGAAAAAGAAAAATGCAATGTGGGACACACATTTCACACTGGGGTTATCAGTTCAGTTGTTGCTTTGACAAATCAATAATCTAGCCATATGGGTTGGCACTTGCACATGTGCAGAAAATGACACCAAAACCTCCCAAGAAGAAGAGCGTAGAGGAGCATCTTTACAGTTTAAGATGTACTTCATGCTTCATGATGCAGACCCACACATAGTAGCTACTCAAGCGTGTTACTGCCAGCTGTGAACAACAGCACAAAGACCAATCTAATCAAATCGGAGCTGAGTGGAACCGATGCTAAAAATCATTGATAGAAACTGAATGGTTGTGCAGTTAAATGCTTCTCTAAATTTTGAAACAGTAGGTGGCAGTAATGTACCTTAAGATGAATGCTGACTACCATTAAAAGGGAAAATGAGGAAGAAGAAGGAGCTGAAGAAGAAGACCTGAAAAGCTGGCTCAGAGGATCCCTCAATGTCATTATGGTAACAACATGCATTTACTCTGTCTGACTATATGTACACAAATATTTTACATATGCTACAAAAGCTAGAGTAACTGTGCCACATACCTCTTAATGCCTTATTAGAGTGGTATAAAGTCTTTGTAGCTCCCATATCATGTAAATATGTGCAGGGGCAAGGTAATTTATAACACTTCTAATGCTGAAATGATTTGTCTATTAACCGATTAGAAACTTAATTTACAACAACTGTAAAAATGAACTGCCCTTGAAACAATGAATCAATCCTTCATCAAACCAAAGCACATTTACTGGTTCCGGCTTCTCAAATGTGAGGATTTGCAGCTTTTCTCTATTAAAGTATATAACAGTATATTGAATAGCTGTAGGTTTTGGACTGTTAGTTGGACAAAATGAACAATTTGAAGACGTTGCCTTGGGCTCCGGGGAAAATGTTATGGCCCTCTTATTTTGAGGCAAACCAAAATCTAACATTCTATTAACAAAAATAACCATAAATAGGCTTTTGACTTCACATTTATATCTAATTTTGTGTGAAATGTGACCCTGCATGTGAAAACTGACCTGTCCAGGTAGTTCACTATATTGGAGTTTTTGTTTTCCCTCATCACCAAAATCTCATTGATTATGAGCTCTTTCTTGGGCTGCTGCTGCAGGTTCATCTGCTTGATGGCCACCTGTAAAAACAAACCAGGAATTTGGGGCTCAGAGCGAGCGTAAGCCTGATGACTTAGTAAGGAAAAAATAATAATATACAGTATGTGAATGTTGTATAATCAGAATCTTACTTACCTCTTGGCCAGTTGCTATGTCGATGGCAGTGTACACAGTGCCGGACGCGCTGGTGAAACACAACATCAAAACTACATCAATGATACACCATTTATGTGTTTTAGAATTACTGATAGACACTGATAATCATAAAATAGTATTTCATTTAGCCTAAAATCCAACAAATTCACAATGTTTTAACAAAACCGAATGGTGTTTGATTACTTTTTGGTCTATTCAGTGAAAGCTAGCTCTGAAAATCGAATCATGTAAGTTTCAAAAGATTTATAGCATATACTTGAAATTGTGTTCATCATCATTTTGTGCTGGCACTGCAGGAACAGTGCTAATTGTTTCTCAGACCACAGACACATTGACCTATTATAACTTGATTTAACTTGAAAAGAAAGCCGAACTGGTATGCTGGGATGTAAGGATATAGCTAGATCAAGTGGGAGTTAGAATTTTGGCACGGCTAAACGGCTTTATATTAAAATATCACTAGCTAAAATTAAGATGTAATGATGTCATAGAATAATAAACCATTGTGTGACCCACCACAGTGTAAAACAGTCTACACTTGATGCCAGAAGTTACTTTTTGGATCTTCATTAACAAACTGTATGTGCTAATTCCACCACAGAAACAAAACTGCTATTAAATTACCTTAGTGATGAGCACAAACACTGGATCCACAAGAAATTTATGGTTTCCAATAGTTGGTCAAAGGAATGGTATGCAGCCATTCTGTCCTTATTTGGAAGTGTAACTCATGATACTAAAAATTCAGCTATGAATTTAGGCTTCTGGTCTTTCTCTTTTTCTCTCGCTCTCAGCTACACATGTGTCCTGTTAGAAGCTATGAATAATGAAAGACAGTTCCTGGTACTAATAAGTTAAAGATAATCCGGGGAGTAAATAGACAGTTATCTACTGTTTAAGATAAGAGCTTCCTTATCAAATATGGAAATAGTGAGCATGAGCAGATAACAAGCACACAGATTTGTATCTGTGCAGATGTGAAGTGAACAGGGGAGAGTGACAGAAAAGCCGCAGAAAGACAAGATAATCTGGCCCTCTGGCCATTTCAGAATACAGTTCTCATTTCCTCTCTACTTACTTTTCTCCGAGTCATTCAACCTAACCCTCCCTCTGCCTCTGTCACACTAAACTGGCCTACAGCTCCCTCTCTCCTGGTGAGACTGACTGCTCCTGAAATTGCTCTATTTCAATAACTGGTCACGAATGGACTTACCCTTGTCCTATTTTCTCGAAGCGTGTGTACTTCTTTTTGGGATCCCCCACGCTCACAATACTCCCTGAGTCAGAGAGAAAACAGATATATAATGATGAGCTTGCGTGGGCACAACACAGCCACGGCAGCCTTTCACAAGAATGCATAGAAACATTACTGCAGAACCTTTTCTCCCTTTCTATTTCGGACATACCCTGCCTTGTAGTGCAGATACTCTAAGTACATCTCTACTTCGTGGTGTATGCTGGTAATTTGGGCTGAAGTTACATAGCAGAGAGAGGAGTTGTCTAGGGACGGGAATCAATGAAGAAAAAGTTCTTCTTCGTTCAAATTTGATTACATTTGTGCCCCCTGTTCTTGCATAATTCTTCTAAACTCACAGAATTGGTGCACTAGAAGTAACATGTGGAAAACAGCCCCTGGAAACCAAATAACCAGTCTGCCTTCTGAATCACCACGCAGCCAATTATTTGAACCACACACACAAACACAATTGACACACATTGTTTTGGGGAATGTGTGGATTTTACCCTCAGGAGCACATTTACATTCTACAATTTTGGATGATCATGATATTTTTTACTCTCCACATCTTTAGATTAGAGATTTAGGATTCCGCCACCAAAACAGTTCCTGGCAGTGTGGAGAAGGCTTTTATAGTCATTTAAAATACAGGATACAATTCACAGGGAATATAATGCAACAATTAAATGACTACCTGAGCAGTGATTAGTGGCTAGTGAAAAATGTGTCTTCAGTATTTCTAAAAGTCTGCTGTGATACACACAGAAACGTATGCAGCTCTAAAGAACACATACTGAGTCTCTCCAGAATCTCCTCATCTGTCATTTTGGACTTCTTCCTCTGGCGGTCAGTGTGGCGATACATTGTGTTGGACGTGTTCTCCGGCTGGACCTGCGACTCCGGTGGAGTCACCACTTCCTTCACGGGGGTCGGAGGCTTCGGCTCCATGACAGAGCGTGTGTAGATCTGCGAGGACAAAAAGAGTCAAAGATATGCAGAGGGGATTGCATTTTCAGCACAACGATCTCCCCAGTCGCGGCGTATAAACTCACAGATTTGGTGTGCTCGGGCCGAGGCGCAATGACCGGGGGCAGTTCGTCGTCATCATCCTCTTCCTCTTCCTCTTCCTCCTCCTCCTCTTCCTCTTCCTCCTCATCATCTTCTTCTGAAACAGGTGGAGCAATCGGGGGCTCTGACGATGATGTTTTGGCACCCTGGTGGGCAGAGACGGAAGTGAGTCCGGATGCATTCGCCATGAAGCAGCATGGAATGAAAAGAGTATGTGCAGATCTTGAAACTTTTCCCCAAATTAAACAAAATGATTATTTTCTCTTTCATGAGTCAATACCACTGTAAACAGCCTGCAAAACCCAAACCGGCCATGTACAGAGTTTGAGTTCTGGCCAGTTGAGTTTCAAAAGAAGGATGGTGAATAAATATTTAAATTGAATCAACCATATAAGACATTTAGATCATATCATCAAACACTAGTGACATAAATGTGCACATGTGATCAACATAAATAAAAGACAGTTAATCTGTTACACAATCATACATTTTGTGTAAAAAACAAACAAACCCCGAAATGAACGGGGTAAAATTGTCGGGAGCAATTCTGTTAATAGTGACGGGAAGAATGCAGTGAGAGACAATAAAAGAGTGAGGTGCCATTCAGTGCAGTTTATCTTAGTGTTTTTAAGTAACAAACTGTTGTATATTTAACTGTGCTATAGAAGGAGACATGCCGCCACATTGCATTAATTTGCAATATGGTGATGAACTGTAGACATCCTCTCGATATGCAAGATACCTTTTAACAAGTGTGATTAACAATCCTCAGGCATATTTATTATGCCTAATGCTCAGCCTTTATCCCCCCATCTGGCCTTGGATCATCTTCCTCTTTTGGAATGGAAACATTTTATCCATTTCAAGTCTTGTCATGCATAAATGAAGCAGTGCAGCTTAGTTCTAGTGATTAAAGGGGAAGGGTCTGGATGAAGGAAAGTCCCAGTTCTTCATTCAGACATACTGGACCTCTGACTTGCTCTGAGGAGGCCTGGGCCAAGACTGCAGTGCAGAAATGAGCTAACTGTAAGCAGTGCCATGTGTTTCTTTATTTAACAGAGCCATGCGGTAATGTCTATAATGGTGATGAAGTAACAGGCACATTTTTGGCAAGGTGGAGCACACTGTAAGGAATATGAGCTCATACATGCAGTGATAGTCATCAGCATGCGCCCCTGCCCTGCCATTTCAGAGACGGCCCATTTGAAAAAAGATAAGCGGTGCTCTTGTGGAAGATAATAAGTACATCTGTAACATCAGAAACTAATAGCTCCAATCATACCCCCCAGGAAATCTCAATACAGAGAGTGATGATGCCTTTAAAATCAAATATCTGTACGCATTTTTGCATTAGCCAGATGGCGTAATCAAATTTAGCTTTAAAGCCAATGCAGAGATACATCATGTGGAAAGTAATATGGAGGAGTTACCTTGTCAAATAACGCGCTGCAGGTTCTAAGGCTGACAGGAGGCCCAGATGACAGCAGTCGGTTCTGAATGTGAAGGTTGAAAATGGGAGGATTTACTCAAAACAAACCCACACAATGTTTAAGAGTAAGGGGACTTCAGGAGAGGGGGGGGGGAGGGCGGGGGTACGCTACTGAGGGATGGACGTCAGGTCGTCAGCATGAAGCAAAAAGCAAATCATGCCACCTGAGGACTGTCCTTGCCCAAGCCCTGAACATATCTTGCTTTCCACTTCACAATTTATTTTCAGATATCTTGTATTAAACGTTATTTTAATCGGCTGTTATTTGACAATTATTGTCCAGTATTGTCATATTGTCATAATATACAAACTAAGCACCCCCACTTACAGAAAGATGTGTTAAAATGGATTAGCTCTCTTTTCCACTGTTATATGTTGGTGTTGCGTTGAGAAGCCCCTTTTGGCACACATTGTTTTAGATAACTGACATTTTTAAGGTTTCTTGTTTGTGTTGTTTATGGTTGTTTTGGATAATGAATCATTACTCAGACAGGAAAATGGTTTCACTGTCGATAAAAGCAAACGCTCACACACTGGCTCTATAACGTGCTGATGAAAATTAAGTGGCTGCTCTCATTAATCTGAATAGGTAAATGCTGTTTCCTGTTATACTGTTAAACATTTTCCATTCAAATCACAATAATAACTACCATGTAATGAATAGAAATTACAGCAACTATTCCTGAGTTGTAGCTCCATGTCCCTGCAATTGCTGTTTTCTAGATAAAATTGGGGGATGCAGATTAAACTGTTGCATTTTGGATGCTTTTCACCTTAAAGACTCAAAACTACTGACTGTGTTGTGACTAATACTAGCAGAGCCTTGAGGCTTTTAGACTAGCTGAACTTACAAAAATGTGAACTGACAAATCATACTGAGCTTCTACAGTATATAAACATTAATACTGACTTGGTCATTCCAACATTATTCCAATAAGTTGTTACAAATACATATTCAGTTGCTCGTCCGTTTATTAAGTACATAACAGGGAGGATGCCATGTATTGTGTGCACACACCTGAACTGCATGACACATTTCTCTCTTCCATGCACCAACGATGTTGAGCAATAACGTCAATAACACGCAAGAGATGAAATGTCAAGCACAAAGTGAGGTAAAGCTCACGCTCTCTGGTAAACACACTGTTAATGCTGTAGTCAGCTTAATAGTGGTCTGGCACTCAGGTAACACACTGATGTTAAACAACCAGGACCTCCGGGTTGGTAGTATAGAACTAATGTTGATAATGTTGATGACATAACTGATGGCTAAACAGGAGAATCTTCTCACATGTGACACCAGGACAGAAAAACCAAAACCCAGTTGTCAATCATTTAAAACAGCAACAAAGAGGCAACAAAACTGATCCTGAAACACTACCAGTGTACCTAAATTATTACTATCTATTACTAATCACTATCTTATTACTTGGACATTTTTCACAAGATTCATCTTCATTTCTGTTTATGATAAAAAACAAAGTGGATCTACGGTCTGGGAGAGGCAGACACTGAGAACAATATTTAGCATGTTAGAGTGGACATCAGGCACAGGAAGTAAAGTTTAGATTTTCTTACCAAGGTCATAGAATCTAAAACTCAATTACGACTTTTTAGTCTGATCGTATCTTGGATTAGGATGCAACACAGTGTCCCTGGCGCCGTTATCCGCAGTTCTAAATGTACACTGAGCCAAGATCAAAGTGAAGCACTTGATCGGCCTAAAACATGAACGACTGGCTCCAATGGATGCTCAAAGAAGTTAAATAAAAACCAGAGATCTTACAATATGACCAGTTGATAGAAATCTCTTTTCCATCTCCATAAACATTATGGGAAAATGGCTTAAAACCTAAAACTATTTCTTCTTTAATCCTTAATGTCAAAGACAAGAAACCAGCAGGATAGACATGGACTGTAGCATGTGACAAAAAGAGAAAGCAAGTTGCTTAAGGAAAACTACACACCAGACCTCAATTATTTACCTGCATTACAGGTTACTAGAAGCTGGTGTTCAAAATAATCTGACAGAGAGCATCATGTAACTCATGATGGGTTACTGTTTCTCTCTGAAAAGAGACAGTGTGCATCTATAGACAGAGTATTGGCACCTCTCCTGTATTCTGCTTGCCTGAGACAGTGTGGCCCAATCCTAAAGTGAAATCTGTGGCACCGTAGCCAATAGCTGAGTCACCTCTGCAGGCTGTGGACCACTGTGACAGTCCAAGGCTGAGATGCTCTCAAATACCCTCACTGGGCTCACTCAACCTTTTAGACACACTGCCACACCCGCTTGCCCTTCACTTGCAAAGAGCTCTTTCAAGCAATAGCCCTGCATTAAGTGATCCCATTGTAATTTGCCTGGGGCAGCGAATCCCACTGAACAGACTTGGAGTCCACTTCTTCACCCGGCTGAGCGTGTGCAGGCTGAGGCATTCAAAGCATAGATTACTCTGGTCAAAGCCAGGAATGAGGTCAGCACAGCGTGAGTCCTTCTAGATGCAGTCGAGCAGCCAGTGAAGCCTGTCTATGTGTATTTCAAAATCTGCTAAAGTAGATTGGAAAAGTAAACAATGAGCAGTAGTGGCGCTCACAGCAGTCACCGTTTACCTGCAGGAGCTGCAAACCGTGTGTATGCAAAATTCAGGGCATTCTACCGCATAGTGAGTGAAGAAAGCCTCCAGAGGGGAACGCACACATTTTTGCCCATTAGAGGCAGCAGTCTGTGTGAAATGAGCGTGCTGGAAAGTAACACAGTCTATCCCAGAAATTCCCAGACAGAGTTAGTGAGAGTCAAGCGTGGCTGATTTACTGCAGTGTAGTCGGAGAGGCGTAATCCTCTGAGGTTCAAGACGATGAAAAAAAGACACATAATGTTGCAACTTACCTGTTAAATTATTACACTATATGTACATAAATATATATTTCCATCCATATATTACTTTGATTTGAGAGATTTTCCCAACCTATGAAATATGGCGCATGTAGATAGTGCATGGCTATGAATTTATAATGTTTTTACTCTAATAACCAGGCAGTCAAGGGGGTCAAGATATACAGTGCAGTAATATAATTCCTAATAAAACACACAGAGGGCATGTTTAATTGGCAACATCATAATTCATGAGCATTAAATAGGAGTTAGTTATTATTAACTGACATATATTTGGTCAGATTACCATTTTATAGTGTTATAGTATATACTATATCCTCCAGTATAGTGGAGTTTAGAGATAAAAGAACTCACCAGAGTGTTTGCTGCTATGTACCCATGTGCCGATTTGTCTGAAACATATGAATTAGTATTAGACATATGAATAAATATGAAATGTGTTTTTATCAGTGGTTGTTTTTTTATTTGTTCAGTATTTTGGTTTTGCTTACCTCCCGAGGTGAAGCTCATGTATTTCTGGTTGTTGACAGTCTCTTTGGAGTCGTAGAACTTCAAGACGTCCAGCACGGCCTGTGGGTTCTTCTTCTGCTCCAGCTTGGTGATGTTCGAGGTCTGTAGGAGCCGTGCCCACTGCTCTGGGATGCCCTGCACAAATAGACAGAGGTCAAATGTTAAAAGTTCTGAAGTGAAGAGGTTTGTCATGAGGAAAGAGAGTGGGCTTCAATAGTGATATTCCTCCAATCATGGCCAAAACAAATGTAGATGTAGTGTTTCTGTTGTAACACAAGGAGCCCTGGATACTGGGGTGGACATGTTATCACTACAGCTGAATGGCCAACAGGTTCAGGCAGCTGTAATCAAGTGAACATATCCCCAAATCTACCTCTCTTTAAGATTTTAATATCCTATATAGACAAATCATTTTTAACGTTGCCTCATGAGAAGAGGTAAAACTCTTATGTTCTCTGGAATGTATTGACTTTGTGATTAGAGAGAGAAGATAGCTTATGATAATTGTACATTTTTTACAGTAAGTGCTGTCTGAGTTTTCTTGGAGTTACTATCTTGAAGCCATTAAAGACCATTAGGAGAACTACATCTTAAAGGGATTGTGCGGTGTTTTGGGAAATATGCTACTTCGCTCTCTTCTTTAGCTTAGTATAAAGACTTGAAGCACTGGGAAACAACAGCTAGCTTAACCATTGCTTGTTGTTTTCAAGTTTGATAACAGTTTCTGTATATCCATTTGTTTCTTTTACCTTCAGACAGAGCCTTACCCCCCTGTTTCCAGTCTTTATGCTAAGCTAAGCTAACAGTCTGTTGGCTGTAGCTTCATATTTAACAAATATGAAACTATTATCTCATCTAACTCTCAGCAACAAAGTGAATAAGTGTACTTCCCAAAATATTATTACTATTCCTTTAAGGCATCTCCACACTCTTTTTATGTTTTGCATGTTTTAATGTCCATTGATGGACACTAAACCTTTCATGGGGATTGAATGTAATTCAACAATGGGTTTAATTCATCCCATCTTTGTACACTCGTGCATATTTTTATAAATGCTCAGTCTGTTATAAATAAATAGGAATATAAATAGTCTACTGTTCTGTGGAAGCAGTGGTGTTAGCAGCTCAGAAAAAGATGATACTTAAAGGGGGATCAAGGAGCAAATCAACAGTCACACACATCCTTAAAGAAAAAGCCATGAAAGAAGTGAAACCAAAGTGGTTTGGTTTAAAACTCTCTTAATGGGTGGGGCTCTATGTGTCACAGACACAGCTTATCAAACGAACAAGGAACTATTTGTTACTGATGTCATGGATTGAATGCTGTACATTTGGAAGTCAAATAGACCAGAACACATACTGTGTTCCTGAGTGTGGTTTTAAAGGGGGATGATGCTCATCCATTGCATTATTCATTAAATGATCCCTCTCAGGCCTAAACAAAGATGACCAGACAAGAGTTTTGTGTTGTAGATGATGTTCATGTTTTTCCAAGTTACAGTATTATGCTGTAATCCACGTTTTCATTTACCAAATTAAATTAACAGTATAACATCTCTTTACGTGTTTTCATTCTTTTTGGCAGGATGTTAATGCTTTTCCCATAACAGAGGATCACCTCCAGGGTAAATGATTACCATATACAACGTGTGGAAAATAATATCAGGAACACTTGTACAATATAATGCAAATCATTACATTAACTTCCTCTGCCACAACATCCCCTCCAGCATATAGGAAAAACAAAATTTACACCATCACCAACACAATGAACCATCACCACTGACTAGGGCCTCTGAGATGAAACAGCGCTTTAATAACAACTCATGTGGAATCAAAAACTGACCATTAAAAGCTTAATAACTTTTGTTTTGTGGCTACTGTATTAAACCACTCACTATATCAGGTCAAACAGACGCGTCTATAGTGTTGAGATTGCTGTATTTCTTGCTAATATACGATATCTGCTCAGAGCACCTAATTGTTGGTGTTTGGTATAAAGTAAAATAAAATAAAATACACACTTCCAGACGTTCTGTATGAACAGACAAAATAAAGGAAGAATGAAATGCTGTGTCATGGTATTATCTATCTAGGCTTGTGTAAGAATAAACGGCAAACTGAAACCGCAGCTAAAATGTAATTTACCAAGAAACACTAAAGGATTCCAGCGCAGGTTTCACCTGACACGGGAGATAGAGTGATTGTCATTCAAGTCACTCGTATTACCAACTTTATATGGAGGAAAATGTATCATTAGTTGACTCTATCACCTCGGGGAATTGTGATATTTTGAAATGCGTGCCTGGGACTCTGGCTCTTTCAGATGGGAGCAGAATTTTAGAAGCACATTAGTCCCTGTTTATATGCCTGATTGTCAGGTGAAAGAGATACTCACTGTGAATTCTCCTGTTACAGCATCAAAGCCAACATGAATGGTGTGTTCAAAGTCTGAGGGTAGGGATATCTCAGGACGTTCCTTCTCCTTCTTCTTGTTTGCTACAGGAGACAAACAAATAGTGATTATAGGGTGATTTCTTGTAATTATATACACAGGAAACTAGTAAAATGACTTGCATCAATATGGGGCTGAGCGTGACGGTGACATGTGGAGAGGGATACTCACTCTTGTCTCCCCCGGGGAAGAAAGAGCGCAGGAGGATTTTCTTGTTTTTCTCTTCGGGAGCCATTGGAAGCGGTTTAGAGGCGTGATTCAATGATGAAGAGTCTCGGGAACTACTGTTCATTCTCAAGGGGGGGGCTGGTGGTTTCTCTTCAATATCAACACTATCAGACATCTTTAGTAGCACTCACAATGTCCTGCGAGAGAGAGAAAGAGAGAGGAGTTCAGTGTTGAAAAGTCTGGGTATAGATCAGTAGGGACAGAGGCCGGTGAAGACGGTTATAAAATCTCTCTGCATGTGCCAAACATAACAACCTTGAAATTGGACTAGTACTCTGTCGAAAGCATACAAAATACAATAATGTCAAGAGACTAAATGGAGAAATACAGGTTTGTTTTGGTTGATTTTTAAGTGGGTTTTGTCAATATTAAGGTCGGCTGCTAGCAATGACCTTGTTGAGACACCGTGTTCGATGCTGGTGGAATGGTGAAATGCATATTCTATATCTATGAAATATCAGAGAATAGTGTGAAATTGGCCACCGTGTTTCCCAGAGCCAGATGTAATGTTTTCAGATTGCTTCTTTTGCCTGTCTAACAATCCAAAACGCAAAGATTTAAAATCTACATAATGTTATACTACAAAGCTAAAGCTATAAAAACCTGACATTAATTAGTTTTGTACACAGAATAGTGATAAAGGTAGGCTCTAATTAGGACAGTGATGTACAGAAGGCTGGATACTGAAGCAGCAGAATTGGGGCAACATGAATGTGACAAAGCCATAGTAAGACTTGATAGATGCATTCAGACAGATCCAACATCTTACAGAAGACTCCTAGTTACAGCTTCAAAGTATTGTATTTTCAGAGCGTTGGCCTGTTTTCCCATTGTAACATGAGGAACCCTGTTTCAGCAACACTGTGCAGGTCTGAAAGATTATCATAAAATTGTGTATATTTACAGTACTCTGCTAATATAGCCTGCCTACATTGCGTTTCCTCTTGCTATTTGAACAGAGGCTGTTTGGACCCGAGGTGGAGTCCAACATCCAGTGGGTCTGTTCAGCTGTGAAAACGGTAACCAGGAGTTGATTCTGAGAGAAACTGGCAAGAGTAACCGTTCCCATCACTCATCCTCTCATCTTCCATCTACCCACTACCATCGTAAACTCCTTCACTGCCTCACCCCGGGGCCAAGCCCATCATGTGATGTGCAGCACAACCGAAAGCGGGCCATGCAGGCCCCCCCCATAGTGGAGACCTACATTAGCAAACAAAGACCCCTCCCCAGCTCACACAGCGCTCACTGCCTCTAACAAAGTACACATGTGCCCTCACAGTGGCCTTTACAATTTTATGTAACCATCTCCTGCACAAGACTAAATGTGGTTGGTTACACCCTACTCTTTGTTAACTCAAAAGAATTGGCTTTGAATGAAGGAATCGGATTAGCGGACAAATGTTACATATATTGATGTTAGGAAACCATGATTTAACCAGATATGTAACATCATTATTACATAAGGCCTCTTTACTTTCCCTTCTGCTGCCTCAAATCTTGAAAAAATGATTCTTGTCTTCTTGTGAAACAGCCAGACCCAATAGACTCTCACAGACTGTCAGTGACACTTCGATTGTTATGCAGATTTTGATGTATGTCTGATAAAATCTGACTGAATCTAGATTCCTTCATTTCCGTACTTACTGGATACCTACAGGTTTATGAACACACTGAACTTGACAGCGTATTTCGATCTTATCTCCATAAAAGCAGAACAGTTTCTCATCTAATGTAACAGTTTTTCTTCCCTTGGATAACATTAACCAATATGCATTCATGTGTAATTAGGCCAGTATATTTTATTCATATAAATTAGACAACAAAACATTTGCCACTACTTATTATGTGAAAAAGTCTTGATGATCAAACCTTGGTCTATGCAACAACTACCAACAGAATCTTGATGTTTCCCAATAAACTGGACAGTGTTTTTTTGTTCCCTTCTGCTTGTGATGTGGTGAGAATAAGAAGAATTTTGTTTCACTTGGCAAGAGAATGTAACACAGAAACTGCATTGTGATCCCAATAACTATTCTAAAATACCAGCAGGAAACTATTTGCTAGACAGCAGGCCATTCTTTGCTGGCCATCAACACCAGAGCTTGCTGTACATGAATTTTCATGTCTTATCTGAGTGGACGTGCAACAAATGGTGGACACAAGGTTTACACTGAACAAGCGAGAGGGTGGCATCAAGTGTTAAGTGTGGAACATGATAAAAATAATGATAAAAATAAACTGCAGCTCTTTTTCAGATTGAGATAACATCAACTGTATCCAGGTGAAACTACTGAATAAACTCTTCCCAAAACAGGCCACTCCTGACAGATTGATTAACTATACAAATAAAAGTTACACATTGATTCAGCTTAGCTGGAGCTTACCTACTATTTGTGAATAACCAGGCAGCTGCAGAGAAACATTTTATGATCTTAATGTACTAGTACATTTTAAAAATATTTTTCCTGGTGTTTTTCCAGAAACGTATGAGATATACTTTATTGGTGGTGGCGGTGACTCTGCTGGCAGTTTCTACCACGCTGGGTGAGTTCCAGGTACGAGTCCAGAAACAGCATCAAACAGGTTCTCTTAGGTTGGAGGTTAGGCGTGTCACTAACAGCAAAACCCAGGAAAAACTCTGTTGTTTACAAAGGACTGTCACAATGTTGACATGCTAAAGCAACAGGGAGTTGCTGACAATGTGTCTAGCATAACATAGGGGCATAAATATTTTACCACCAGGGCTATGTGAGGAAATGCTGCACACAACTGGTCATTTAAGCAAGATTTGAGCTTTCCCTTTTCACCATGCAAACAATGACTTCAGAATGCTTTATAAGATTTCATTGGAATCTTATCATATCATTATCATTTCAACTTCATCAAAAATGGCATTCAAATCTTAGACAGTGCTGCGTGTAGTCCTTACATGTATCGCCTTAAGAGTTGCTTTCCATTGTATTGACACACACAAGTGGTTCTGCCCTGATGAGACTAAAACAGTTGTGATGATGTCATGTGGCTTTTATAGTCATGCACAGAAGTGGATTCAACTAACCATATGTAAATGGCACAAGCAAGACCTGACAACAGCAACTGGGATCTAATCAATTAGGTTACTATCTTGTCAGCAAATACAGATAAAATAAAACCCAATGTCTGAAACATCGAACAATGACAAGGTGACAGGAGGTTTTGAACCCTTTAAACAGAGGGTGAATCGTACTGTGTGCCCTCGCTTCATCGATACTCCTGTCCTCTCCTTGGGCGCATGCGACACAGAATACACTTACATAAAACAGTGAACGTACAGCACATGCTCATAAATATGATAATTTCAATAGGCAACTGCCATTAGAGAGCAGTGTGGATGAGTTACATACCTGACAAACTCTTCAGCGTCTGACTGTGGTAATTTCTATGTCAGGCAGCAGCAAGAATCTGTGCCACCAGCTGACGAATGCACCACAAGTTATCCCAAGTTATTTTATATGTTACAAATCTCTGGTCCTCACTGCTGTGTGGTTAATTGGCTAATCACACTGACTGCCGGCTGCTGCAGCAGCTCTGCCTAGTGGTGAAACGGCTAAAGATGGCAGATTCAGGGAGACCCAGACATTACTGATTCTTCACTCATATAAAACACTGACCTATTTACTGTGCAGACTGACAGGCAGGCAAGCAGTCAGCGAGTGCACCGTCCCTGAAACAAGCAGCTCCTGTTTCTGAAACAAACATAGGCTAGTCTCTCAACATTATAAATCAACTCCACGACTGCCTTTTGCCTGATATGGAAGATGTTCTTTTATGAGGCTGAACTACTTCAGCAGACAAGGAAAAAATAAAAGAAATCAGAAATTACACAACAAATACTCATTCTGCTTGGCTTGCTTTGATAGGACGGGATGTTTTGACAGCGATATATGAGTGTCTAAAACACACACACACACGCACACACACACACACACACACACACAGAAGCACCACTGACTCAGATATTACTGGGGATGTTTTCACATTTCTCACCCATAAAATATTAATCTATCCATGAAGAGTAGGCATTTTTTCTGCTCTTTCAAACATTAATGCTGAATTTGAATGGCTGACACAGGAAGATGCGCTAATCTTGAGCCCATGGCAGCGCAGTAATTGCCCGACAGTGGGGGCAGGGCGCCATAAGCCCGTCTCTTCATGCCCCTGATTAGGACACGCTCTCTGTTTGACTTGGCTTTAGCTTTGGCTGTGCTTCTTTGAAGGATGCTGATTACTTGGACGGGATGGACAGCTAGGTGGACATTCAAAGGATAAGGAGGAGGGTGGGGGACACTCCAGAGCCGCAGTTTACCATTGTTATCTCCTTTATCTTGGTGCTATCCATACAGTACTTTTACGGGCCACTGTGGAGTGTTGTTTAAACACTGAGCCAAGAACAGTTGGCCTATTCTAGTGTTAGTAAGAGCAAATAAAGACAAGACCAGTTCACATGACACACACACCAACACCAAGAAAACCTGAAAACCACAGCAATACACACGCACACTTGACTCAGACATTAAAGTACTACGTTATTAAATCAATATTTTCTAGCATTTTCCTGAAGATTCATTACTGCTGTGGACTTTTGAGTCCAGTCTGCCTGGGACTGGTTTTACAGGACCCAGTTTGATGATTAATCGGTAGATAAGTGATAAAATGAGCTGAAAGCCAGCACACAAAACATACATTGAACCTGGAAATTCCAAAACATCAAAATACAGCTGGCTGCTGTTGCATACATCAATGACTACAAAAAATGTTTTCCTGTAAAACTCAGTAACTCTACTTTGTATACAACGTTTTGTGCATGAAAGGAACAAGTCACAGCTACTTCATCAGTGGAAGGTGAGACGGGGGTGTCTATGTTTATTCTCAACTCGAAAACTGAGTATAAATCTTGTTGAGTTCACTGTAAGTACAAAGGTACCTCTATATACAGGGCAACAATTAATGAAAACTCAATAATATATTAACGATGCTTGAACAAAAGCTTGATAAAAGCCTCATTACATATTCACAAATATTGATTCACTTGTTGTCACCTTTCATAATGTGGGAACATTTCTTTCATCGCTTAATTGCTTCTCAGCAGTAAAATCATTACTCAACGAACGAATGTCAAAATCTAACTTTTTCTTCTAACTTCTATTTTTAGCTGCCTTTGGAGAAAGCCATGAAAATGCTGGACACTAACATCTTTTAATAGTGTTGTTATAAAATGCTTATACTAGTTCACAATGCGCTAACCAGAGCCTGATTGCACAATATCAAAAGCAAACCTAAATGGATGCAGTCCAATGTCCGTTCACACTGACCTATTATGTCCCTCAGTGATCTGAGAAAGTGTTGAGTCACATACAGTAGATTGCCATATCAAGATTATTTTTACTAAAACAGAACCTGACATCAAACACGCACACACACATTCAAGCAATCGTTATGACTGATATCCTATTTTACACACAGAACAGTGCAGAAACATCTCAGTAACCAGTGATCTATTATTAGCCACCAGCAGATGTCTGCGTCTGATCTTGTTTGACTTGATCGTGGCTTTTGTCTTATTATGGATTGTCTAGAAAATTCCAGATAATCCAGTGTTACTAAAGCTTAATGGTGACTTTTTTTCACCCTATATGCTTATTACATTACTGTTCTATTTCCAGGCAAATGAAACTGGGTCACACAGCAGCTACAAAAGTTGATTTTTCTATTTTGTACGGTGGCCCTGAAGGTCAAAACACAACAAAATCTCACAAAACACAACGACATTTCAGATTATGGAAAGGGAGGGGCAACTCTTCTTGTTAGTGCGGTGCTCCATTGGATCAACCGGAGGAACTGTTTTAGAACGTTGCAGGGAAAGGTTGCAGTGGTGTGATCTGGCCCGTCTCAGCTCAACTCAAGCTTGTTAAAACTAAACAGAGCTGTCATCACAAACAAAGCATTACTTATTTACATTTATTAATCAGAGCATTCACAATATTCACTCAAAATCAGCAAGGGGAGGTGCGGTTTGCAGCTGTTCACGGTTTGAAGTGCACTCTCTCTATCTCGTTGACTGTCCCTTCACTTCCCTGTTGTTTCCCTTCTGTCTGTGGATTGCAATAATGGGGGGAAATGGAATTAGGGTCAAAAGTTCTATTTACAACCACGAACCGAGTGATGTCTTCTTCTACTTCTACTGCCAAATGTTGTTGTGATGTGTCAAACGTTTTTGTGTTTTGTCAGATGTCGTTGGGTTTTGACCTTCAGCGCCACCATAATTGTGGACATAAATATAGAAGACAAATCGAGTTGTGATGTTGTTTTTCCAGCAATCCACGTCAAGATTACACATTATTTTCAGATTTAATCTAAATTAGATTATTGCAACGCACCTTTTGGTTTGGCTGTTAAAATTCTACATTGATCTTGTCCAATGCAACAACACTAATGAGATTGAAAAAGCATTATGATAAAATCTCACACTAATTACTCTCTCTTTCTTTCTAGATATTCAGTCTTGCCACGAAATATTTTCTGCCAGTTTGACTTACTTTCTATTAACTAACACTCTGCTCACAGACTGTGGCGTAACTTTGCACATATTCAAAACAAAGCAGAAAAAAACAGGTTCGTCTACACCCATTTATTCACCACATACAATCCACCATGCCTCTCATTTTACCAGGCATCATCCTTTCCCAAACTCCCCTTGAGAACTCGCTCTGTCATGTAATATTTAGTGTGGGTGAACTACCCCCCAGTGCTGCTCTCTCATAGCCACACATGCACGTTTGGCTACATGTCTTAAACCTGCCATGTTGGATTTCTCACTTTCAACAGTATTTGAACAACACTCTCAAATCTCAAAATAGTTTTACAGTTAATAACTTTTCTGATGACGACGTGTCTGGCGCAGAGGTAAACAGCAATAAATTAAAAGCATGAAATAAAACTACTGAACAGTCACAGCTAACAAGCCTGCGGTGCACCGTGTTCTGACAGTTTGAGCAGCTCTCTCTGGTTGAGTTACCACTAGAATAAAAGTGCTTTAAAGTGAGGCCGTTTATTCTGTCAGGTGGGAAATTACTATGAAAATGGACTATGAGCAGTGTAACTGTGCTCAAAAATATAGAAGCTCATTCTGTCAAGTGGATGAAAGCTATTAAAAATGTGATAAAATTAGCTACCTTATTTTTTATTTTTTATCATTTCAAAGTACATTTCTATAACTGTTATTCTATTTTTTATTCTGATAGGCATTTCCTGCCTGACAGAGCCAATTCATTATACTAGTACATTATGATAGCTTACACAGTTAACTACAGTACCTCACCTTATTTTCAATCACATTTTTAATCTTTATTTAATCAGGCAGTCTCATTGAGCTTAACATCTCTTTTTCAAGAGAGACCTTAGAACACGAACCATTCACAAAAACAAAATCAGCAAACAGAAATCAACACAACTACACAAACAAATAAGGAATTAATAAAAACAGTTACAAGAATCATAAAAGCATCAGTTAATAAAGCTTTAAAATAACCACAGGTAATGTAGGACTGCAGATTAAGTGCAGATATTTTGCAGGTCATTCCATTTAAAAGGTGCAAAATAGCTGAAACCAGTCCTGCCAACATTAAAGGTGTATAAGGGATGTCTAAGGTTAAGTAGTAACTGGATCTTGTACTGTAGTTATTAGCTTTAAATGAGATAAGATATGTGAGGTATTTTGGAAGATTCAACAGCAGAGCTTTATTAATGAATAACATGAGATGGCTATTTTTTCTTGATTGGACAGAAGTCCATCCAACCGTCTGATAGAGAACAATGATGTGTACGAAATGTGTCATTTGCTATAAAGCGCAGTGCACTAACTGCTGAAGTGTTGATGGGGCAGCATGAGAATACAGAATGTCTCCATAGTCGAGGACAGTCATGAAGGTTGACTGCACAATATTTTTCCATTACATTTACATTATTACATTTGATAGTGCATCTTGAAATATGAAGCATTTGGAAAAAATACTGCATTACTGTTCTACTCTTAACCTTGTATTCATTCATTTCAGAAAAAGCATTCATGAATCGACATGCACATGGGTCCAAAATAAAGGCACAAGATGGATGCAGATGTTTGTGGTCGCTGTTGGCTTGGCCCCGTGGTTTATGTCACCAACTCAATAGCTTGAATACCTTTTTATGGCATTTTGGCTTTATTTGAAAGTTGGTCATGGAGATTTAAAAAACCTTGAATATTTCATAAAATTTTTTCATACAATTTCATACAAACTAAGCAAACCTAGAATGACAGGCTAGTTTGCTCATAGTCACTCTTGACACCAACTATACGTTGGTTTCTTACTCCAAAAAAAGATGCTTTGAGTTACATTAAGTTTGTGCTAAATAAAGAATAAACAACAGGTAAGGCCACTCATTTCATACTGTCAGCTTTAAGGTACCAAAGTAGGGTTTTTTTGCATTAGTGTGGCATGGGTGGGCATGTTTGAGGGCCAGCTGGAGGTTGGATTCCCTCCTGCAATGCCAGCCTGTGCACCTGCTCTGAGTCAAGTTGAAAGGGTTAAAACGTGGCTGTTGTAAGGGAACATGGGGACAGCTTGCAGATATGTACATGCTGTCCTTCTCTACAGTATTTTTTCCATACATAGGTGAGTTAATCTATTATTTTGAGATCATGTGAAGTGTAAAATCCTTCATATATGTGTTTTCTATATATACATATATATATATATCATGTTCTACAATATATTGCACATAATGTAGCTGTTGAGCCATTACTACAACTAGCCTGCATTTCATTTTGATAACCTCTCCCCTGCCAAACGCATATAGCTGCATTACAGTTTTGCATAAACAAACACTACCATGGGACTATCATTTGCATCAACAAGTGAATCAACTGAGAGGCATTGTGTTGCCACAGATAGTATAGTATAGATGCAGCACTGTTCAGCTGAGAAAATAAACTGAATTCCTTGTAGTTTATTTGGAGGCAAAGAAACAGTGTGTCAACACTACCCTGGATGATCCTTGTGTTCAAAGGTGTTATTTATTTGTGACAGATGAGTCATTCCCTTCTACCTGGGGTAGATGGATCATGTAGTCATGGCTACAGCTTTCTATAATTTTGCATCAAATCTGTGCCTGGGGTTTGTTTTTTTTCCTCGGTCATTCAACTTAATTTCACAAGCATAATTGTTTAGTATCATTGACAAATCTTAATCAAACACGAGGCTTGTTTAAATTAAACTCTCCCTAAACATATATTGTAGCTGGAGCGTATGTAGGTCTCACCTCAGGAAATACAG
This sequence comes from Gadopsis marmoratus, assembly GCA_036023855.1. Lineage (NCBI taxonomy): Eukaryota > Metazoa > Chordata > Actinopteri > Centrarchiformes > Percichthyidae > Gadopsis > Gadopsis marmoratus. Next base: position 34,870 of record JAVQJF010111581.1, on the reverse strand, counting down.
TGCATACAAAACAGAATGGAAATCCACAAGAGGGCAATCAGAGCCAGTCTTCTTATAGACTAAACAGTCACCTTTTGAACCACATCTGAGGTCACTTCAGCAATCTGTTCATTCTCTGAAAACTCTTCCCACTTGATAGTGGCCTTGAACGTTTTACTCTCTGCAGCCTGTTCATCTTCAAACCAATTCAAGTTCAGACGCCCCTCTGCAACTCTCTGCAAACTCTTGACCCAGTGAAACTCATCTCTTAAACCCCCTGAGCCCCTTTCCTCTTCTCTAACACTTCATTCTTTTATTCTCTACAGTTTCTACCCATCTGGGGCGTCTTCACCCATTGCAACACCTTACTGTAAAGGCTTTAACACCTCTTACAGTCTGGACTCTTTAATCCTCCCCAAGACATTGCTCTGACTATCTTGAAGCCATATTTGCAAGTTGTGTTTGATACATCAGAAAGAGTATAAGTCACAGGAGAACTATCTTTGTCACACCCACGAGCACAGAGAGACGCATTAACACACACACACACACACAGGCACCAACACACAGACAAGCAACCTTATTCTAAGTAGCAACAGACATCAAGTAGGGAGATTATGGAGGGAGCTGTGTCAATGTGTCAGTGTGTGAGTGTTTCCTCTGTCTCTCTCTCTCACCCTGTCTCTCTCCATCCATCTCTCTCACTTACTCCCCCTCCCCTGTCTGAAACAAAATGGCCAGATGGCTCCCAATCCTACATGCTAATCCACAACACACAGACTGTAGCTCTGACACACCTACCACAAGACTACTGCTCTGCTTTAGAAAGCTATGACCTTAAACACACACACACACACACACACACGCACACACGAGGCCACTACACATTTATAAAGTGTCCTAAACGATAACTACACTGAACAATACGCAGCATACTGTAACTCATCCATACTAAGTCCTCAACAGATGGAGGCCTACTTGTATGTGTTGTGTGTCCAGCTATCATATTTCAGGCAGCCCAGTTAGCAGTCTACAAGCCAAGATGAGGTTCTGTCTACTGCTTTTGTTAGATGAGGGGAGGTAAGAGAAGCTGTGTGTGTTGGGTTACACTGGCCAGTGGAAAACATAGGGAAGCCCCGAACTGCACACTAAACCATGGAGGCATACAGGCAGACCCACTGGAAAAATAAGAAAAGTTTCACAGTTCTTCAGTACACATATAAAGTGTTTTATCGTTTGTTGTCTGTGACTATGTTAAATAAAAGGTGCAGGATAATTTATGCATATATGAGGTGGCAGATTAGATATTAACCATGTCCTTGTGGTCACACAGGTCTCTGTCATATTAAAACCGTAAATAAAACAAAGAAAAAAAAAGAAACATCTACTAGTACATTTATCCAAGTGGCTATGAGATAAGGAGGTGCCTTTTCTTGTATTACACAAACTACTTGCATGAGAAATCATGCAAGAATAAAATAATTCATTATTTACGCACAATGTCACATTACTTTGGTGAAGCAAGAAAAGCCATACTCGTATTTATTACAGCGCAAAACTTTCAGAATTATTGTTAATATCAATCTAAATGTGGCTCTTGTACATCTTTTCTGTTATGATGTAATAAATGTTTCCTCTCTATGTCTCCCTCCCTGTCTCACTCTTGCAAGGTAATGCTAGGTGTTCACAGAAATATTATGAGGAACAAAAATAAAAGTAAAGGTAGTTGTGGTTATGCTTGTGTCAGTTGTGAAAACACTTACAAGCCACAATAAGGTTAGACTTTACCTGCACAATTCATGTTTACACAATAAACACTATGCTTTAGGGTGAGGTTTCTCTTAAATTTTTGTAAAACACAAAGCACATGTGCAGCATTTCAGACCAGACACATTACCACCTTTTCACGGGCAGTGACTTATGACTGTGAGTTTTCTTTACAAATACTACATTTTCATGAGGTGCACCGAGAGAAAGGAATACAAGAATACTTTCCACTGATGGTAAGCAGCTCTACCCAGACCCATATACACATACAACACACAGTTGACTATTAATCATCCACTTGCCTGTAACAGACCTGTGTAGATAAACGTGTGATGAAAAATGAATGCATGTGGCATGTGGAGCACAGCGTCCAAGACCCAGAGCAGAGGCCAATTATCCAGCAACGGCTTCACAGATCCGTTGAACAGCAGGATGTATACATACCAAACACTTCTAATCTAATGGAATATAACAGTATATCTGTCTGATTGTCTCTCTGCCTTCTGATTGTGACACTGCATTCGATTTCTACTGTATGCCTGGTGTCTTTTCTGCCAAGCCCAGTGCTGCGTAATGTGCTGTACTGGCACAAACTATTTTATGCACTGACAAATTCCCCAATTAATTTCAGGTACAAACTGTACATTAGATCATCAAGTTATGTTATTGACGGACAAAGGAGTGGCCATGGCAGTTTATGTTTGAACTACTTTCTATTTTCCATGCAAAAAAGATAGCAGAGAGCACAACACAAACCCTTGGATGAACATGGTGAAAGAAGAATGGAGAGCAGTCATGGTGTTGGATGTCTGCACAGATAGGTTAGTGGTGAATGAAAGGGCAAGTATCACATCTATATCAATATAACAGGATAATGTTCGAAGGAAGAAGCACCTTGAGCATCCCATCCCCCAATTCCCCTCTACAATCATCTCACCCTCCCTCGATCACGGCCATGACTCCTTAACATCCCTCTTTTGCATGACAGCCAGACAACAGGTCTCCCATCAGGCCCTGCTCCTCACAAACCCGAGGATGACTGCGCTTCCCGGGAGATGAATCGCTCCCTCCCTCTACATTAGCTCTGACACCACAATCTAAATGAGCAGAGGTGATGAGGAGACACACATTCAGCAGCTCGTACCGTAGCCAACCCTTCCATCCTCCTCCACCAGCGATGGCTGTGGGAGAATCCGAGGCAGAATAGCTCAGCTTTCACAGGACTAGCCCCCACCCCCACTCCGATCCCCAACGAAGTCAGGTGACCAGATGTTGTATATCTCCCTGTCACTACAGCCGCCATGAAACTGCTACACACATCCACGTTAAAGCCAGGAGGCAGAGGCACGTCTCTGCTCTGTGTGTGTGGTGGGTCATTAAAATAAAAGCCATTTCTTCTTGAAACCCTCCCTAGAAAGGCAATAAGTGAGGCAGCGCAGAAATAACAAAAGAGCATCCATCAGCATATTAACCATCCATCACCCCCCATCCACAGCATATACAGCTCTGATCCATCCGTCAGCCTCGGGTCTACAGACCCAAAATAGCATTGCTTCTTTTTTGTTCCAGTGTTGCCACTGCAGCTGCTGCATTTCTCTCCTGGACTGACACACACACACACACAAGGCCCGTACAAACGCCACCATTGATTCTAACACCTCCCCATCAATAAAGATGCTATTTGTGAGGCACAAGGGAGTGCACACAGAGATGATGTGATGCAGAGGGGGGGGGGGGTTATATGATCATACAAGACATGTCCAGCACATCTGATGCATGCATCCATTTCCATCTCGCCCTAACAGACAGACTGCTGATGAAACAGCTGCCTCCTAAGCAGGGCAGAATGCAGAGTGGAAGGAGGAAAAAAAGGCTACAAAGCACCCCTACATACACAGCCTCCCCCCTCCTCCTCTCCTCTCCTCTCCTCCCTCCTCTGCGTCCCCCCTCCACATCCCATATTGCACACACACACACACAGAGAGGGAATTACCTGAAATATGTCTTCACATTCTCTTGCTCAGTGTTTCGCCTTTCAGCCCGAAGCTCTGGTAGATTCATCGTCAACCGTACAGCCCTAGTGACAGTTCAAAGGCAGGATTGCCATTCTCTTGTCAGACCAGTTCCTGACCCTAAAAGCAAGCTTGTTCGGCAGGCTGGATGCTTCACTGGCTGCTCACTGTTCCCTAGCCCATGATGTCATCCGCCCAGCTTTGCCCATTGGCTGAGAGGCTGAATATTAATGAAGGCATCAGGTCTGGGGGAGGAGGCAGCCAACGGGCAGACACAGTTGGTTTTCTGTTTGACAGACCAAACCTGCTGAGTGAGAAGGCCAGGAGGGAGGGATTATATATGTCCAGCTCGACAGCTTGTCTTGTGCAAACTTGTAAGGCAAGTGGTCTGCGTTGCTAACGTCTTAATACTACAGGGAGGCTGGTAAAACATGACAACTGTGAATGTAACAAGGACAGGACTTGGTGGGTTTTTTTAAGTGCAAAAATGTAATTGACAAAAGGCTTTAAAGGGCTTTGTGTGCCAACAGCTATAGTTTCACAATGTACAGACCACATGGAAGAATTCAGCATATGGGTAAGTAAATAGTAAAAGATATAATAAAATATTCTAATAATTTGCTAGAAAAGTACAAAAGGCAGTACACAACTAATCACATGATGAAATGTCGGCATTTTGAAAATGTCTCAAATTTATCACAAGCACCACCTGGACCTTCATGTTTATCGGTGGTAAATAAAACAGTACCCTTTTGTTTTGTGTAGGAGGGGGGACTCTTTCATTCAAAATGATCTTAGTCCTCAAAATAAATAGAAATAATATCTGTCAATTCTGGCTACAGATGTAATGTTTTGGGTGTGTTTTTACAGGTAGATACTCATCCCAGTGCCTATGATCTATTTTTTTAAGACGTTTAAGACAAAGACATGACTAGTTTATGATATTATTACAGGCCTCAGATTTAGAAGCAAATAATATTTAGTTTCCTTATGAACTTATAGTGGTGTTCGTCACTGAAATATTGATATTAAAGAAGATTCCTTATTGCTATAAGGTGATCTATGACATATAGGATCATGGTGTTCACTTTAAAATTGGAAAAGTATGTATGTTATGTGCATCATTTTTGGCAAAACCATGTACTCTTGATGGGATGTTAATTAACTGTATACTATACTATAATAAGTTTTGTCTGCTTCACAAGTCATGTAAATTAAGTGTCTGATAAAATGGTTCATTGATAGATGTGTATGGACCCTTAATAACAGTAGTTCTATTTTCTTCTGCTTTTTACATTTTTTATCAGGACTGGTTTCCATATTTGGAAATTATACTAAAATTTAAAAATATATCTTCTCCTCAATGTTACAATTCACTGCCAAACACCTACAGATTTCTTTTACCAGAGTATAAAAGTGACTCCCAGTTCATCAGCATGCGGAGACGACAACCAAAATACTCACTGCATTTGCCCTAATTTGCCTATGATGTCATCTTTTTCCTCTATCTCACCTGTGATTGGCTGACTGGCACAGCATCTGCTCAGTCTCATGGCTAGTGCTTCTAACCCAAGGTGGAGGCCTATCTGAGGCTCTGTGAATCATGGCTGGTTGTCCTGACAACCCCTGTAATGTCGATTCCTTGTCGGAGCGTAATATGGCTGTTCTGTGACTGAAATGGAGAACCTGATGATTATGTCCCTTATAATCATTTATTCACATCAGAAGGTGGCCTTTTTAAATAAATTGTAATTATATTTTCTGAGAAACTCTAAAATAAAAAATGGAGCGTTAATATAATTTAGATTCTAGAATACAATTAATGTTGGTAAATGTCTGGAAAATGTAGTTTAACAATCATACCAGACTTTCAGAAGTCTTGGAGATTTTAAATATATAAGAAAAACAGGAATAATGCAACTCACATCTTTTTTGACAGTATACATTTTTTTCAGGTGTTGCAAAACCTGATTAAACGCTGCCAACATAAACAGCAAATGTAAATGTGAATTTAGTTCAGCAGTGCCACACAAACATTTGACAGTAATTATGAATAGTTGGTGCCACAGTGGTGCTGCCCCAGCAGGCATTTGACTGATGGAGAGGAAATATCATGGACAGGTCAGCTGTCCAACACAGGTCCAACGCTCTCAAACATATAAACATTTCAGGGTCGCCATTAACCAAATCCACAGGTGTTTGGGTTCAAGAGAAACCACTACAAACACAGAAACATACAGCATCCTTGCCCCTGTGAGATGACAATGCTACTGAGCCACAGCAGCATTATTGATCAACAGTGTCTTTTGAATTCTCAAATATCCATGTTTTTGTCTCATGGACCAAAGCCATTACACCATGCCATCCACCACAGAGTGAATGTCATAGTGTAATGAGTTTTCTTTCAGCGTTATAAAGGGCTGTTAGTTCACTAACTGTAACCCATCTGTTGCTGTGTGCACGTCATGTCAGTCTCATTCAGCCAATCAACAGAGTCGACCTTAATATTTATGCAGCCCTGTCCAGAATCTGGACCCACATGGAAATAACACACACACACACACACACTCTAGACTGATGCAGGCTCCACATGATGTGTCAGTCCTCCTTTATCCTTCCTTTTTGCCTTTATTTTGTAGGTTCCATCAGACTTAAAAGGTGAAATTAACAGAGGATTATATGTTTCACTTGGATTAGACTGCTCTGTGAGAAGAGCAGGTGTTTTGTACTCAAAACAAACTGGGATGGCAACAATGATTAGAAAGGTCAGACTTTCTACTACAGCCAGTGTGAGTCCTTTCACAACCGCGTGTGTGTTGTTGTGGTGTCCTTTAGAAGTACTGAACCCATACCTGCTCCCTCATTGTCAGTCACCATAGATAAAAATGCATAAAATTTTTTAATTAAAGACCAGCACAACAGACAGAAATAAATAACTATTTCATCGTTTACACTCTTCAGCTGTTTTCTGTCCCAGCTGCTGTATATTGACTGATGCAATAGTTTCTCCACTCCACATTCAGCTAAATATGCGATATTTACTCATAAACTTTGCCAAATAATACTCAAGGCATATCAGTTCCTAAACATTGGCGGTGAGAGCTCAGATCAGGAGCTGACAGAACCTGCAGCTGCAGTGAGCATGATTTACTAGTATCCATAGGCTGCTGTCAGTGATCAGGTTTATATAATGAATGCTCCTCGGAGGCAGAGCACTTCTCTGTGGTGACATTTTCTAATAAGCCCTGTCTGGAATTTACTAGTGTTGTGAGCAGAGTGAGGAAAATTGCTTTCTAAATATAATCTATGTAACATACACATCTGTATAACATATCCTGACCAATAATCCAATCAGTAACATAATTCCTAGATACCAGTGTTACCTGTCTGTAATTTAAAGCATTTCACTGCAACCTATAATCAACATTGAAATGCTACTTTTTTGTACGACATGCTAAAAATATTTTCATCAATGTGGCATCTAGAGATTTGCAGCAATTTACAAACAAGTGTATATTACATCTATTGTCCCAACATCAGAATTATGTAAAGTGAGTAGGTAAAATACTAATCTAGTCAATTTCTAGTGGCATTTTCGCCATGCTAGAGGTGTGGCTTTAGGCATGGCAATGTTGGTCTGTTGGTTCACCACTTTGGTCCAGACTGAATGACCACTGAATGGATTGCAAACAAATTTTTGTCATTGTCCCAAGATGATGAATCCTACTGACTATGGTGATCCTCAAGACTTTTCCTCTAGCGTCACCAGCAGGTCAGTGCTTATCCAGTGAAATACAGTATGTCCACATGTGTGACTGGCATTATTGGCATTTAGTACAGCTATTCAAGGTTCCTGAATAATATTTTTTAGTTAAATGTCTTGAAAACTATTTGTTGGATTGCCATAAATTATGGTACAGATATTCATGTCCCCCCTTTGATCAATACTTTGATTTATGACCAATTACAGCAAAGACTAACTACATTCCTATCAGCCTCAGCTGTACATTGTGTTTAGCGCTGGTCAGAGCATGTTAGCATTCTAACACGCTAATTTAGATCGTGAACATGATAAACACCTATACCTGCTAACATCAGCATGTTAGCATTATCATTGTGAGCATGTTAGCATGCTGATGTTATCATTTAGCGCAAAGCACCACTGTGCCTCAGTACAGGCCCACAGAGCTGCCAGCATGGCAGTGGATTCTTAGTCTTGTTTGTAGCTTTCTCAACAAGCTTTCTCATTTTATGGCATTGAGGATTTGCAATCCAGTTCAGTCCTTTTGATTTACCAACTCTGCAAGGCCAGCCATAAATCCCATCAACAGAAACATCACACAAATTTTGTTTGCAATATGAATGTGAAATGTCATCCCTGCTCGCTTTGCAGCATTTCCTAAAGATCCTTCAGCAGAAGAAGAATCTTTCAATCTGCAAAATGGAAGGAAGAAATTTGAGATGATAGGTTCTTTGGTCTAATCACGGCACTGGTCAATCACTACTGTATAAACCATATCAAATTATGGTTTAGATTATCATATTATGGTAGAGCTCACTGTGCCTTGGGAGTGGAGGCAGAGGGAAGCTTCAGAGAGACATGCAAGCCTCGCAGGAAATGATGATACATGAGAAGCCATGAAGTGTGTAGGTGAATCCCACTGAACTAAACTTCGCTTTCTGCAGAAATCAATAGCATCTCTCACCTCTCACCTGTGTCTGAAAATATATATTGTAATGACAACTGTGCGATCGTCTTTTAGTTAATGCTGACACCTGGTAGCACAATTTAGTCATAGTAAGTTTGTTTTCTGTTGGTTTCATATGCCCAAGTCACAAGTTCTCCTGTTTCTTTGGCTAAATTCTTACACATTTCCTCTGCATATGCATTTTTTGCACCGCAGACTATACAAAGACTATAAACTTGACATGTGCAAGGTAATAATACCGGTAAGATTGACAAAATCAAGCACATTTAAATCAATAAACAAAAGCCTAAACTGAAGGATTTTAGATGAAAAGCTGTTTTGATTGATAAAGTGATTTCACAATATATTGCACAGATACTCCACCCACAAAAACCAAAAACAGAATTATACAGACTTTGTATGTAAGTATGCTGATGTCAGTGAATAAAACGTATTAAAAGTGTATTAAATGCTCTTCATTTTACCACATCAGATTAACTTCTGTAAGCCCTCCACTGGTAACTTGGCATGTAAAAGATAATGGGTCATACTCATCCATGCTACAGCCACATTCACAAACAGGAAAACTACTTTTTGATCACCCCCAAAGGAATATAATTAAGGTTAGTAGGTCTCTATCCTGTTGATTATGTGTAACCTATTGATAGGTTAGACCAAACCTCATTAAGTCTATTGCCCATTTTTCCACGTAAGACATCTGAGCGCAGTAATTACAGATTACAGAGTGGTTTAATGTTGTGCACTTAACACCTTGGCTGTTTATCCTAGATTTTAAATGTAGGCTGTGTTACATGTTTTAACCTGCTTACTCAAAGAGGACGCTAAAGCCAACAGGGAGCATTTCATCTAACTCATGCAACCGTACGTTTTGGATCATGAATGCTAGTTTGTGCCACCAATCACAGCTCCTTTATCCTCACACTGTTAATATGTGGTTACCCACAATGGGCATGATGTGCACGTTTGCATGTGGAAGAGGGCATCTTATTGACATTTTTGCAATATCATAGTCTGCTGTATCCGATGGCCGAGTGTTTGTCGTCCTGTGATGCTAAACCAATTTGAGATACTTTGGTGATAAAATACGATGATGTTAAGAATATATATATTTTATTTGCACTCAGGCTGGTATCACATCCTGGAAGCATATATCTATCCACACAGCTGTTTGGGGAAATGATTCAGTCTAAACTGCAAAACTGTAGGAATGTGAAAGCTGGACACAGTAGATATGTTGATGATAACTGCTACACTACAACTACATTTCATACCTGCTTCTTTGTTTTTGTTCTTCTAAAGTAATATACAGTCTCATCCTGCTGTTAAACATCTGGCTAGTGGTCTGTCCATTACAATGCAACTTTTCCCAATCCACACGCTCTGGCCTCTGGATCGTAACACAGTCTGGTAAAGCCGTTCTTAAGAGGGATTTAAGGATTTTTAGTATGACATTTGTGCAACAGTGGAATCTACAGTGTACAAATCCATCTTACATTTAAATGATCTTTTACTTTAAAATAAGGCAGCTCCAGACTGTTTGATGTGTGGTGTGCAATGAAGTTGATGGGGGGGGGTTGGCTAGATACAATTAAGGCAGCAAGTATGTCAGGTATAACACATGCTGATTAGATATTAATCTCTTAAATAATTTTAAATGGTGTTTATCAAACAGACGAGTGTAACAATCAAAAATTACATTTTATAACTAAAACATAAAAATAGCATGCCTCAAGGCCACCATAGCGTCTTTGACAATAAGAAATTGTGTGGATCTGTTAATTTTCCTGTTGTACAATGTCAGACAAGTCGTTAAACGTTGATATACAGGGTTCTGAATAACAGTCGAAAATCATACAACATACAACTCTGGTTCTATCTTATTTAAGTGCTGTGTAACAACACAGTTACATCACCCAGTGTACTAGTGTGAAATCACACAGTTAAGTAATTTTGAAACACATGCAAAGACACATACCTTTGAATGTTAAACAGGTGTGGGGGTAGCAACTGAGGGGCCCCTGGGGATTAGAGAGAGGGTATGTGTGAGTGCTTATAAATGTAATCTGTTATTCAGTTGTTACACAAGTATTATAAAAAAGGATATGCCAGCAGTGGCCAGTGGTCAGTGGCAATGGCAGCAATAGCGCAAGCCAATAAAATGTAGCATGATTAAACATCTTCCGACATAATGTCTCAAACAATGCAGTATTTTCTTATCCAGATTGTGGGTTCCATTATTTTTATTAATCTCATCATCATGTCAATATGCAACCATGTTGCTTGCACAAACAAATGCTTTGCACGCTGCCCTCCCTCATGTGATATTCACAAATCACAGAGAATCCATATTCACTTCACCTTTGCTGACATTTCTGTGATGAATACACCCTTCTTTAACGCTGCTCACTTGCCTGTCCTCAATCAAGCTTTGTGTCAATATCATCAGTGCATGGCGTCCTCGCACACGAGCACCTGTCAGCTCTCAGAGGGCAACGCCACACAAAAGTCCTATCCATGACAACGCTGGTCTGAACAAGCCCCTCCTACTGACAGCTGGCTTATTGTGTGCTGCGCCTCTGAAGCGGCCTTGTTTCCCTTTGCTTGGTCAGTTCAATAACTAATCTCAATGCAGCCGGCAGCATGTAGCTTTGAAAATGAGGAGGGCAGGCATTATGGAAAGTCATATTCTGCTTGTCAGTGTTGTGTTGGGTAACTGGGAAGTTACTTTGTCAGTTCACATGAGGCTTCACAGACAGGTCAGAAATGGTGCCCACACCTTGGCTTCAGAATATGATAGAGTTAGAGTAGACTTATCTTTTCATATTTGCTTTGGAGTTAGTCTGAATGTTTTTCTCTGGAGCACCCATGTCCTCAAGACAATTTTTCATTTTCACCAAAAATGTCCTGGTGGACTAACACCTTTGTTTTTAGTCATTAAAATTCTAAACCACAGTGTTTTATTGTGTTTTTGGGAGCACATTGGTCGCCCAATTTAACTTTGATTATTTTCCACGTTGATTTAATCAGTAACTTTTCTTTTGGTTTCTGCAGAATAATTTGCCTTGTAATCAAATAAGTTACATTAAAGGTTATCGCAGCACGTTTGCAGTAATTCTTACAGAGATTGCAAATTACATTTTGATCTGCCCCCCCCCCCACAAACACACACACACACACACGCACACAGACAATAATGACAATGAGAAAGATGAGATTGGTCTCAGACACCCAATTTTGAGTAAGCTCAGTGGGGATGATGCATGTCAACAAAGCTACATTAATTAGCTCATGGAAGGCACCGCATCCACTCCCTTTGGATCAGTGTATGAAGGGTAAACTGTCATCTCTGAGTCCCTGAAATCCATTTAGTGGGTATTAACGTCTCTGTCTTATTTAACAGAAACCTTTGTTTTTTATTGTTTATGTGCTTTTAACTGTTCAGAGAACAACAGATTAGTTAAAAGATCATATGTAACCTCTGATATAACGTACACTCTCTAAAGAGCATGTTGACCTGTCGAGTCACCCCTCAGCCAACGGTTACTCACAGGAGAACAAACGGTGGACGGCCCTGATGTTACTGCACACAGGGCACGCGAGCAGCCCCGTCCCTCTGTCACATGCTGGCTAATGAACAGCAGGCTCGTGCTGTTGATGGAGGAGCCTTTTGGGCCACAAGAACTGTGTCTACTCACCACTTTCTGCTTGGACAAACACAAACAATGGGACACGTCTGGAGTGCTTGGGGCCCAAACCCTGAGGAAGGGCAGATGGTCCCCGTGATCGAGGACCGCACCCCTATTAACATGAGAAAAGAAAGAGAGACAGAGGCGGGGGGAACAGGTACCCTCTCTCATATTTTCCCCTTCTATAGAGATTAGAGAGAGGGGTGACTCATTAACCCAACAGTGTCCGTCAAACTGATGTGGAACCCGCATGCTGTCAACTCAACAGCAGAGAATATGTGAGTGTGAGGATCCTGTTAGATAAAAAAAAGTCCCATCTACCGTTGCATAAAAAATGCAGTTTTTCTTATCCATATTTAAGAGTTCCAAGTTCATTACTTATTTAGAAAATTTAATTTTGCTTTTGCTATATTAGCTTCCAAGAGTAACTGACGCAAGATATTCTTAATTTATCATTTTTACATTATGGGTGACAAGAAAACATTTGAGGTTTTTATTATAAACAGTGTTTCTTAAGTGTGTGGCTACAGTTCCGACTGTGTTTGAAGATGTCAGAAGAATTTTTGTAATTTCTGAGGGAATAACAGACCATATGAAGGCTGTTTTTTATAGTACACCCTTAAGTGCAAATGCTAGCAGGTGGTTAAATCAGTCAAATGTTTTTTTAATCTGCATAAATCTCCGATTTTCATGTTGCTAAGAGAAATGTGCAGATGCCCATGGCAACTCTAGTATAAGCTAGAGTTAAAGCGGCTAAGGCACTTATTAATAGTTATTTGGGAATTTATACTGTATGTTGCTAAAAACCATGAATATTTAGTACCAACTATAAAATAACTGGATTTCCCTGAATGTTTCTGGTCCTGGTAGAGCTATTTCTCAGTTAACAGTCATCATGAACCTTTGTATAATTTGGAGAAAGCTGGTATGCCAAAAATTCCAGCGAATTGTATCAACAAAGAAGCAGCAAAAAATGATCTTACAGACTCCATTGGCTTTTCAAAACAAAAGCTTGCCAGATTCCTTGAGGGCTGGTAGTGTTTTCCTTTCTTTCCACTGGAGGCATCTTTTACCTAAAAACATAAACAGTCCTGTTGCCACAGCTGCAGACTCTAGTGCTGGAGCCTCTCTCTGGGTGGAATGAGGCCTCTCTGTTGTTTTGACTCATTAATCATACCGGCCACAATGTGAGAATTTCTCATGACCACAACATTACTTTCTAAAACAAAATGTCTCCCGTTATCTCTTTTATTCCAAAATAAACCAACTTATTCATAGAGCTGAAATGCAACATTTTAAGTTTCAATTTTCAGCAAAACAATTAGGATATCAGTATGATTACCGTCACACAGTTTTTTTTAAAAAAAGAGAGAGAAAGAGGGAGAGAGAATTGAAATACTACTAGGATGCATTTCTAGGTGTAAAAACAGCCTTTGAAATAGAGCATATTGTTAAACTCAGATTTTGCCTCCCCCTAGTGGCTACTTGGAGGACCGTTAGCATCTCCAGTAAATTCAGATGTCCTCCTGAAGCATCTTTAGCACAGTATCTCTTTACATAATTACTGTCCCACCTTGACTAAGAAACACTGAGAAAAACTTAATAACTTAATAAGCGACACTTTTGCAATGAGAGGGAATTTAGAAGACTTATCAAATGTCTTTTAAATATCAAATGTGTATAAGATTTCTATTTGATTACATTTTCATCTATTTTCTCACCTGCGTTAGTTTCATATTCTTAAAGATTATTTTTTGTTTGTTTTTTAGTTTGCTTGTTTGTTTCTGTTGTTTTTATGGTCTACACATGTTCTGTCTTATTATCTTATCATCTGTGAAGCACTTTGAACTGCACTTACCTGTATGAAAGGTGCTATACAAAAACGTTTGATCTCATATTGTGAATCAAATGATTTAAGCCTTCAGTGTAGAAATCATTCTATATTAAGATCCACTTAAATAGGAAAAGGTGTATTGCTCACATAACTGAACTCATCAAAAGTAAACATATTGCTCATCTCTTCTGTTACAGTTAACATGCTTTATTATTCAAATATCTTCAACTATTTTATCATGGGGAACCACCCTCATGTCATATATTGGTGAATATTTGCAGACCTTAAACAGCTCTCCTTGTAAAACCTCATTCTGAGTTTTAGCTTTGCAGACTGATACAATGGTCAGAAAAGTGTAACTTGAATATTTGCTACAGCAAAGGTGAACTAATCCAGACTTTCAGTATACTGATATCTTAATTTGATAGACCTTAATAGAAAGTTTATTATAAACATAAGATTAATCAAACACAGTAGTTTAAATGGACTCCAGAAGCAGTGATGACTTTTGTTTTCATTCTGAGATTATAAAGCAACACACAGTATATGGCATTTTACAAGAACCCACATAAGCAGTAACTCTGCATGAAGCATACAACGTATGTGTATACAATGTTATTTATCCATATCATTAAGATGTAAAACGTCCTCACACCAGGAAGTTAAGAGTCAGATCACAAAGACGATGCAGATGACTGCTGGGTCAAACAAAAGTAATCGGCTGCAATGTTGTGGTGAATGACCACAATTATGTGGACATGGAAGTGACAAGAATCCGCCCTGCTACCTCAGCAAAATTTCCTCTTATTTCACATGCAGAGATCTATAATTAAAGGCTTACTCTAGACACTGGTCGGGGGAGCAAGTGTAAAAACAAGCCTACCTTGCCTTGAAGTTGACTGTGAAGGTGTAATCAAAACCAAAGCACCAACAAATGGTGTGTGGATTGTCACCATGGCGATGCTGTGGTAAGCAAAATAACCAAGAAATCTTTGAGTTTAAAACTGTATATAGAAGCATCCCAAATTTGGCATTGTCTTTGTGAGCAACCTTAAGAGCTTGAAGTTGTGTTCAGATTGTATACCTCCACATTACATAGGTCACTCCTCCATCTGTGCAGAGACAAGACAAAATACATTTAGGGATTTAACCTCCTTAATCTAACTGCAAGAGGCTGTAATTGTTATATTTCATTATGGCTGCTCAAAATGCTATTTGAAATATATACTCCATAGTCTTTTCTGCACATTGCATTTATTAAACACCAGAACTGACAGTTGCTGTGGAAGAGCTCAGTGAAATATTCTTGTTTTTGGAGTAATCTCATAATAATGAAAAATCTCTATTTTTACATGTCTGACAAGGACTTGACTGCAGAGGCTTACATGAAGGTTTTGCAATATGGTAACTAGAATATTCTAGCCATTTTTCTGTGGTCAGTGTGAAATTAAAAAACATCCCAATGCATGCTGTTTTTTTAAGTTTTATTATTGCAAGGACAAGCAGTAAATACAGAGAGTGAAGGCTGTCTGTAGAGTGAAAAAACTCAAAAAGGCAAAGCTCACACTGATCATTTATGGAAGAAAAAATGAGGGAGGAAGAGAGAGCAAGGACAAGAGGGGGGGTTGCCAGCACCTGTGCATGCGGTATCAGTTATTGTGCAGTTAAGTTTGACGTTTATCTTCCGGAATTGAGCAAAACAGATATGGTGAACTGTGAGAAAAGGAAAAGACATTGTTTCTCATATGTGAAGCTGAGCTATGAGTGAAACATTGTTTCCCAAGATAAAAGAGTTACAGTACTTTTAACACACTCAGTCAAACATAATGCTTAAGGATCACAGATAAAATTTCCCATCACAATATACTGTATGCTACTATAACACCAGAAGGGAATGTGATGTTATACATCGAATGACATAAAATAAATTGTCAATAATTATGATTTCAAATGGTCATTTAAGTAATCTATCAAGGAAACACTCCTTGAGTGTTTAAAAAGCGAGTTTTGGACTGTTGTCTAGACTTATTTCACTATCTTTAGACAAAACAATCCGACTAAATAGTTGATAGATTCATATTAATAATAATTTAATAAACTTATTAATAAGTAAACAATGGTAGTTGAAGGCCTGATGTTGACCAGTATGAGGATCAGTTAGGTAGTGATGTGTCGATCATGAGTGAATCGTTCACTTAACTACTCCTTTATTATGTACTAGTAGGAACTAGTCCTCTCAGAGAGTGCATGCAATTGCACATTGTGCAATAATGTAAGCATTTCATTTTTCTCATGACAGCTACACAGGCTCAGTATTGGACAGAAATGAAGCACCACAGAGCATACTCATCACCGGGTTTCTGTAAACACTGCAGGCCCTCTGCTGGAGGAACTGGGAAAAAATCTCTGAGCCACACAACCATCGGCTTTAAAAATGCCTTGTACACAATTTTTGTGTAGACTGTCAGCCTATATCATTATTTTATTAGAGGGAATTAAATAAATTGAGCTAAAAAATAAAATAAGGAGTCAATAGAAACTGTCTGACACAGTTATAGTTATATATATATAAAAAGAGAATATACACGTAAAAACAGACTTGGTTACGGCATTAAGTCATTAGAAGAGACGATTAGAGCCACGTGAAATTTACGGAAGAGGATTAGGGCCACACGTGAAATCTTTTTTTGTTTTTTAGAATTCTGAAATTAAAGTCATAATTCTGAGATTAAAGTCTGAAAAAGAAGTTCTTCATCTAGTTTTATTGCGGTTGGCATCCAGCTGTTGGTGCATTACCACCACCTCCTGCTTCGGAGATTGGACCAGCAGGCATACTATCTATATCCCTTCGTTCATTCACCCCATCCATACTTATCCATCGTATCCTGCAAAAAACCCTGTTTCCCTCAGAAAAGCTAATAGTACCCTGACCTGTGCTCTCTCATCCATGCTCAGGAACTCTGCCAATGTGAATTCCTGCACCCCTAAATCCCTCAACGTATCCCCTATCCTCTCTGTGTGTCTCATACAGCCTACAGCTCATAATTACATGTTCTACTGACTCCTCTTCCAGACATCCCTCACAAAATCCTGGTTGGTGTTTCCCTATCATTTGTTTTATTTAGGGCACTGTGCCCCAACCTCAACCTTGTCAATACTATTTCCTCTCTCCTATATCCACTACCCACCCTAGCACCTTTGACACTCTTTTGAATTTGATATATGATATCAAATATATATCAAATATCATATATGTCAATATCAAATATATATGATATATTTGAGTTATGATACTTTATAATGCTGCTATGGGCATTACTTTCATATGTCCACTATTTTTGTAATATGGTAACTTTCTTTATTACCTTCATATAGTTTGTTCATTAGTTCTATAATTGCTGCTATGGTCATCACTTCATTTACTCATAATGCTGCTACTCACTCACTTACTTATTACTATGGTACTTAGATTTTATTACGTGTACTCTTTACCTATGTTATTTTACCTCTTATCTGCACTGTCCACCTTTTGCTGTAACAATGTAAATTTCTCCACTGTGATTCTCCACAGGATTTCTGATCTGATCTGATCTGATATATATATCTCCCTTTCCCCTCTCTGCCCCATCTATCTTGCCACAGTTGGATGGTTTTTTCACAGATTACACATTTGACTTCTGCTTTACTGATACTAATTTGCATTTCTACAGCTCCTTTCTTTAAAGCCCTTTTTGCCAATTCATCCACCCTCTCATTCCCCCTCACTCCTACATGTGCCGGAACCCACAAAAACTTTACCTGAGCCCCCTGATTTGCTATTCTTGTGACTGACTGAAGAACATCATACAGTCTATCTAGACGGCTGTTCGAATGGAAAGACATAAAATCTTCTAGGACTGACAATAAAACTGCCTAAAACATTTGCACAGTACTGTAGCTATTATAGAAACAGTTACCAACACACTCAAATTATTGCTGTGGTGCAGACTGTTCATTGTCTTTATAAAGTCAAAGTTTAGATATTACCACTTACCAGTTGACGCCAGCTAACAAATATCTTAATGGCATCACCCTTCTAACCATAACATTACAATTGGGAAAGGGTTTATTTTGTGATGCCCACTTTGGTCATTTGCATATTGGTACATATGTAAATTATTTGTGTGGAGCTTTAAGCAGGTCAAAATTAATCATGTTCATACACAACGTATGTAAAATGTACATTTCGCAACATATTATTATATAAATGAACGACTGACTCAAAAAAAAATGTGGTACATTTTGCTCAACGGGAACTGAAGAACTGAGTCACTAACATGACTCGGTTTTGCCTTCGCTACAGTTAGGCTCATTAGAATATCCTGGAGACGGAGATCTCCGCCCAGTCACAGATCTCCGCCCAGTCACAGATCTCCGCCCAATCACAGATCTCCGCCCAGTCACAGATCCCCGCCCAGTCATCTTGGGCTGCAGCTCGTAGCCCGGATGCGCCGCCATGCCGACTCTATCAGCGAATGGAATAATTTATTCACCAACCTGCCTCTTAGTGGGAGACTAGGAGTTGACTGAAGAAGTCGACAAGACAGTTTGGGGAGCAGAGGAGCCTTTTGGCGTGGACGGACTAGCACGGGATATCCGCGCTGTGTTTACTCGCGTTGCTTGCCGCCGTTGTATCGATGTAGGGACACTTGTGTGCTAGCTACGCTAACGTTAGCTCGAGTCGAGAGAGTGCGCGGCAGTGACAGTCCGGCCGGAGGCGGGGAGAGCTGGGAGGTGAGACTGTTACTTTGATGGTGACTACATTGTTGACTGTACGCGAATAGGTGGCCATCTGGTTGATAGTATCACTTTCATAAATGCGACTGGCGGTTTTCGAGGGGTTCGGGCAGCAGCATATCAAGATGGGCACTTGACTGTGTGTCTCATAACGCTTTTTGTCCGGACGGGAGCGGAACGTTTAGTCGACGTTCCTTCTGGCCCGCGACAGGGAAGCTAGGAGCTAGCTTGCTAACTAGATAACTATCCGACACAGGGAGGGAGTCCTAAACTTTTCCCGTCAGTAACACCTGAGTAGACATGCTTCAGATGTCATATCCCTCATCCGATGATGGTGCAGTCCCAGAGACTCCGCATTTAAATTGAGACTCGTAGTATTATTTTAACGCTGTGTTAGGAAGTGACAGGGGAAAGTAAAGGGTTATCTGGTGCAACCTCTTTTGTAAATACAAAGTGATTAACCACCACGTAAACTGACCCACATTTTTATTTGAACGGGTATTATCCTGATGCATCTTTTGTTTTTGTTTTTGTTTTTTAGCTTGGAGGTGGAGGTTTTTGGACTTAAGTTTGGGAATCGCAGCAGCATGTCCTTGGTAGTTGCGTTTGCATGAGTGACTTTACTTTGTAGTTCTGAGTGTGTGATTGCAGCAATAGGGAGGCACCTCATTTAACGTGACATTGTCCACCATGCTGTAAAAGATTAATGCTGTTGTTTTCTGTGACTTTCAGATCCAGGAAAAATTCCATGTCGGCATCAGCTCTGGATACCAAAAGAGATGTCTGTTGATGAAGATACTGTAAAAACGGGCAGTCCACAGGCCAGCTCAACGTCATCTCTGCAGCTCTCAGAATGTACCGGAGGTTACAGCAATATATCTGTGATGGTGGAGGGTACCGCAGCCACCCCTGATTTTGCAGCTGCTTGCCCTGTCCCGGGCACGGCAGCCTCACCAAAACACACCAGCACGACTGACACGCTTACCCACTCAGACGATGCTGAACAGAGAGCCAGAGGGAATGAGAATAACTTCAACCGCAGGAGCAGCTTTCATCATTCCAAGCAACAGCAGCAAACAAAACTAACAAAGCGCCGCAACACCGCAAACTCTAGTTTCAAGCATCCGACATCTGGCAAGAGGAGGAGAAGGGCCAACTCTGAGAGTGATTCCGTCCTGCCTACCAACTTTCTCCTGGGTGGAAACATTTTTGACCCCCTGAATCTCAACAGCCTGCTGGATGAGGAGGTCAACAGGGCACTTAATGCAGAGACGCCCAAATCCTCCCCGCTGCCGGCGAAGAGTCGAGACCCTGTGGAGATCCTCATCCCAAGAGACATCACAGATCCGCTGAACCTGAACAGCGGGATAGCAGGCAGCAGCTTTTTGGTGTCCCCCTACAAGAGTGGTGGCAGGAAGAGACACCGTAACAGACACCATGGAGGAGGAGGTGGTGGTGGTGGTGGGATTTCAACCACACAGATTAACCTCTCAGAATCAGGAAAAAGTGAGGTTAAAACGGGCACCTCAACACTGCTTTCAGGTATGTTAGCCTCATGTTCTGCGCTAGATGTCTCCAACAGTTTCTCCAGTGTCACAGGGAATTCCCATGAGCACTCCGCTGACAACTCAGCCAGCTGCAAGGAGGAGATGACATCTGTATCTATGGAGGATTCAACTTCCTCCATATCGGGGGGACCAAACCAGCACACAAGCAGGCGCAAGCGTAGACGCAACTCTGGCAAAATGGAACCCCCTGTGACACACTCTACGCCTGTTGGAAAGTCAGGATCTGGAGACAGGAGTTGTGGTACAGGGGGACAGAGAAATTCTCAGTCCTTCCACACACCAAGGAGTGGTCCTAAAACAGGGCCAGGAGGTCGCCAGCACCAGCAGCCCCACGGCCAGGGGAAGGAGCATCAGAAGAAGAAGTTTCAATATGGTAACTACAACAAGTATTACGGCTACCGCAACCCAGGAGCTAGTGAAGACCCACGGGTGCGTGTGCTTCGTACAGAATGGTTTGAAGGTAAAGATGTTCTGGATTTGGGGTGCAACTCGGGCCATCTAACTCTCTATATTGCCAAAATGCTAAGACCTGCCCACATACTGGGCCTGGATATTGACGGTGGTCTGGTATATGCAGCGCGTAAGAATATCAGACATTATCTGTCTGAACTGCAGACCCAAGAGGCCAGGCGTTCAATGCAGAGCACTAAACAGGAGGAAAGGAATAAAAATGAGAGTCGCACAGACAAGAAGCACAATGAAGCCGAGAGCAGGGGTGAAAATGGGAAACCAGCGAAAGGAGAAAGTGGCCCTGCAGAGGCTGTAAATGACAATGACTCCTGTCGCACAGATGAACCAGGGGCCCAGAGGCAGGACAGCAAAATAGAGGAAATGGAGCAGGAAGATTGTGATTCACCCCCTGCTGATCACTCTGTGAGCTGCTCTTTTCCTGTGTCCCTACGGATCTCCAGGGGGCCCATCGCTGCACCCCCACTGACAGAAACATCCACCACACGACCGGGGGAGTTCCCCTCAAATGTGTCTTTCATCAAGGTAAGATGTCATCCATGCTCTTGGGAGCTTAGATGAAGATCAAAATCAGTATTTCACAATGAGGCAATGGCTGCGTTATGTCTGCATCTTTTAAGACTGTGCTAAAAACAGCAGGATGCAAAGAATCTAGCCCTTATCCTTTGTAAAAGACTTTAAAAGGCCCCCAAATTCAACTATTAGAAGAGAGGCTGCATGTTCAAGAAACACTCTTGAGGTCTGACTTCACAAGAGGATTTGATATAAATTATGCGCCCATGTATTCTCCCTGGAACCTGATAATGATAATTGTTGTGCCTCTAAATTAGGGATAGCCTTGTCGCAGTCTTTTACATTATCACATGCAGGTTGCACCATGTAGTGTTTTTGGACAGTACGCATATGGTATTAACTTACCAGGAAAATTAATAGCAGCGTTTGAATCGCATGCAAAGTTCACATTGTTAGTATAAATTTATATTGAGTCTCATAGATTTATATATAAAATAGTTGTCATTAGACCTACAAAGGTGAATAGATCAAACATGTAAAGTAGATCTTTCAGGACATTGGTCCACGTTTGCATTGTTGGAATGTTTCAACAACTTTTTAAAATTTTAAAATACATTTGGGAATCATTGGAAAGTGTGACAAATTAATTCAATTGAAGTGCAGTTGTTGAGTTCTTGTTTAATAAAAGCTGCTCTGCTCGTAGTCAAAGGGACCCAGGTTTCTCCCCACATGTGAGTTAAGCCATGTTGGCCAGAAAATTCTATGGTTAGATCCTATAATAAGGGAGCATCTGCACCAGTTTCATTGTCTGAGTCACGTAAATTATCTTCACTTGCTTAAACTGTCAGTGTGGAGGCAGTGACCACTAGTTTGTCTACCCGTACGTTTTTGTGTCTGTTGCACACCTCGTAGTGTGTTTCCAACCAGAGTCTCACTATTCTCTGAAGCTGCCAGTGTTGTTGGGAACTGAAAGATGGAAGCAGCAATGAGGAAGCAGTCTGTCCTCTTCCCCAGACTGATGTTGCGATGTGGCTGGAAGCATTTCTAAGGGCATCGGCCTATCACATGGTGCCCTTGGTTGAGAATTTGACATATTATGACCTCAAGGTTTTAAGGGTTTTGTTATTGTAATTTCTCTCAAAGTTTCTTCACTTCACTGGCTTTGTGCAGGCAACTACATGAATTGTTTAGATGCAGAAACCATAGTTTCTCTGAATGAAATCGATAACTGCCTCCTCCCTGCTATGAGCATTAGAGATAATGGCAGTGCACACAGAGACGTATCCTGTAATTGAGTGAAAAGGCTCCAGATGAGTGTCTGAGCCCCCTCAGCCTGCATCGTACAAGATGGATAGGAGGGTAAAATGGCAGGCTGCCTAGTATTTGTTTGGCGAACATACCCTAGAGAAGCGTATTTGATTTAATATAATATAGTTTTGTTTACTCCTTATTGCTAAATTCTCATCAGTTCCCACATCATGACCCTTTTTATAAACCCAAACCCAGCTGTTTCTAGTAACACCTGTGCCTTTCCTGATTATTATTATTTCTGACTGTGGAAAAAGGCGTGTTCTGATAATCAAGTTACCCAAACTTTTGTTTTCAGTTGTCTTGTATTTAAATGGTGATCCGGATCAAATAACACTCGCTTTCTGTTCCTTCTGAACTCTGTTCTTCTGTCCTCTGATCTGCTTTCTCTCATTCAGCATCAGACATGTATATCAGTCCATGCTTGGCTCTTACTGCTATATTTATAAACCTGGTAGTTACATTATAACAGGAATGTCTGTATACTGGAACTTGGGGTACTGTGATCCTTTGCTATGTCATGTTCCTAAATACTCGAATGACATACTCAGTTTGCTTATTTTGTCTGAACAGTAGTGATTATATTGACAGTAGTGCAAACAGAGAAGAGCTCCATATCTTGACATTTGAGAAATGGGAGCCAGCTTGGTGTTTTGTTTGGCATTTCTACTTGATAAATGACTTAAAATTATGAATCGATTATTAAAACAAATCCCTTTTGGGACTACACACAAGCCTTCATATTATTGTCGCACCATTTGAAAGTCAAATGCTTCCACATTAAGAGCAGCAGTAAAATGTGGTGGGTATTCCTCCTCGATAGCTTCTGTGTTTGTGTATGTTGTATAGCCTTGCCACCAGCTTGCACACCACTGCACTCTGCTGTCCAATAGAAATATTTAACACATTTTCGTGAACGCCATTCACATATTTTCATTTTCCAGCTTCTCAGCTGTGGCCGTGCCCCGAATGTGTTTAGTCTTTACTTTATTACAGTGATAGCGCTGAGTAGCACAACATTGTTTGTCCTGTCAAGGCCATGTTTATCTCACCGCACCCCTCCTCTCCTTTAGGCCAATTACGTACTGGACAACGATAATCTTCTTTTGACTCAGCGGCCAGAGTACGACGTGATCATGTGCCTGAGTGTTACCAAATGGGTTCACCTGAACTGGGGAGACAGTGGCCTCAAGCTGCTCTTCAAGAGAGTCTACAGACAGCTCCATTCTGGAGGCATGTTCATCCTGGAGCCACAGCCCTGGGAGTCGTATGTGAGGCGGAAGAAACTGACGGTAAGAAACTGAGATGACAGGATTTGAAAGCTTGGCTTGATTGACTGAAATATAAGAAATATTTATTTTCCCTTTCACTTGACAGGATAATATTAGCAGGAATTATCACAGCATCCGCCTCAAACCTGACCAGTTTTCATCATACCTTACAACCGAGGTGGGCTTCACCAGTTTTGAGTACCTTGGGGCCCCCAAGTGTTCAGTAAGAGGTAATTCACTCATTTGTCAGAACAAATACATGCAGTACATGTTCACCACTGTAGCTCATAGTGCTCAAATTTTCTTTTCCGTCACCGCAGGTTTTCAGAGGCCAATCTACTTATTTCACAAATGACCGCTCCTGCCTTGAAAATCATTGAATGTGAGTAGCCTAAACCGCCAGCTGACCTGGACTGCAAGGAATCATCTGAATCAAAAACAGTTACTCCAGATACTCAGATGCTGAAGATGAGATCCAGAAAGGAGAATAGGACCAAAAGTGGAAATAATTTCTTAAAGATGGGGATATGTAGACAAGAGACCTATCAGGATCCTCTGTGACTACAAATACTTAAAAGTCTGGAGTGAACTCAGATAGGACTCCACAATGTATAACCTAGAGCCAAACATCCCAGTTGGGCCAGACTGTGGAAGGGTTGCTCATCTGATGATTTCCTTCAACTATCCTAGTGCTAATGATGCCTCGGTTTGATGCACGGCCATAACATGTGTTTGAATATCTTTGGCCATATAACTTTGTTCTGTGCCACCACATCACCATACATTATACATATTAGGGTTGAACAATAGGGCAGACTTCCAATTGGCACCACATCACTTTAACTGGCGATTGATGGTGTATTCACCACATTTGCTCCATGTGACCAACTGTGCGCTGCATCTGCAAAGCTGCAGCATACCACTGGATTACAAAGCCATTAAATAGATCATACTAACACAATGTCTCTTGAAAAGCCACACTGGAGTGCAGGTAATGTGTTTTCACTATTGCCAGCTCCATTTCAACTACTGATGGCATAGAAATTGTGCTCTTGGTTGTTAAATATTTGCATCATGTTTGAAGCATTCAATCCTGTTGTGGCAGACATGAAAATGCACATATTGTGGTGAACTGAAAACAGCCAAACAAATTCCATCAGCCATAGAGTCAGTCTATATAGCTAATAGCTGATGTATTTGTCTCGTCTACCAACCCTAATATATTGTTTGTTTTGTCAATACTTTGCAAAATAGGCCTAAGAGCTGAATTAACTTTAATCTGTAATGGAGCTGTGAAAATGATTAATTCCACATTTTGAAATGGACAACGTGGAAATATCCTACATTGCACAAACCTAAGACCCTATGAAGTTAAAAGTGGCTTGTCTAAGTGATAAAGCCAATGATGAGAAAAGGTGCTCCCGAAACAACAAACATCCAGGGAAATAGTGCATGCACACCCAGTGCACAGCCAACATGTTTTCAACGTATTGTCTTTATTTTTTTTAGTAAGTCAGTTTTTTAAAAACTGTCATAAACGGTGATGCAGTCACCAGATATTCTGTCATAATATGGAGACAGTATTTAGTTTTAGCAGGCCTACTACCACTGGCAAGAGTACTTAGTATGGTATCTCAACCTGACGTCAGCTAAATGTAAAATATATATATATTACATAGCTAAAAGTGCAAATTGAAAAATCAAAAGTCTACATTTTCAAGAAAAGATTTTTATGTAAACTTTTTACAAACCTTCAGGCCGGTTTAATTTGCTTTTATTTTATTTACTAATTAGAGTTTGAACTGAGTAGGAAGCAACACAAAACTTCATGGGTTCTTTAAGCCTTTTGATCCTAATGGTAGGGGGCACAATTGAGCTGTGATGACACCCAGATATTGGCTCAGCTCAAAATAATTCAGCACATACACCGCAAGGACTATTTTGCAAGGTAGATCTGTGAGCATGCAGTGATCTATCCTTTTTTTTTCCTTTCTTGTAATGACAGTTAAGCCATAGTGCTACCTTATATGTTGTTTACAATGTCCTTCATGAGGTGCTGACTGAGAGAATAGTGGAGTGTAAAATTGAAGGCAGAGGCCTGTTACTAGAGTTGCTACAGCTTTTTGTAATGCTGTATAAATCTGACACCAATTTGACCATGTGTGAATATATCCATGACCTTTTACCAAATTTCAATATTAATATTCAATTTGTATTGAAGCGCTGCCAAAATATTTGATGGGTCTTTTGCTCTTAAATTTGGCAAAATATGCTATCATCATCTTAGTCTTTGACCTAATGAGGACCGTTAAGAGTTACAGGTAGTCAGTCTTTGTGATTGTATCTTTTATTGGTGTGCACTGAACACAGCTCATCTACAACCTTTCATTCTAAGTGTCTGGGACAGAAAATCTTCTGTTTTAAATTACAGCATTTGGCACAAGGGTGTGAGATATGGCAATGGATGTATGTTTGTTTCTATTTTAGTAACTGATCAATGTAAATAAGTTTGCAAAATTTTGTTTTACTGTTGTCAATATTAAGTTCATAACTACTTTTATCATTTTCCAGTGGATTTTCTCTTGTCTTGTTTTGCCAGGTTGTGAAGTGAGTCACAGGTGAGAGCTTTTGTTCTGAGACACATCGCTAATCCAGCTCTGTAACAACGAATGATTAATGTACACTGCAAAGTTCCGATGTGTTTGCTTTGTTCTGTCCTGGCAGGCACATGGATTGTTAGATTGGCTCTTTATTTTTTTATAAACTGTTTGAAAGGAGTGTTGTTGTCAGTGCACTCTCATTTCACTTCATTTGATATGTTATAGACATTTTGAAAGTTGAGTGTGTTTTCCATCAATTTTTAAACTTTTTTTTTTTTTTTTACAACAAGTTGTGGAACACTGGTTAACCTATAAAATGAAGCTTCAGGTTACATTTTGAATTGAAAGTGAATTGGCCTCAGCCTCAGTTGGCCCATCAGACACAGGGCACCAAATCACTCCTTTCTCCTAAGCTAAGACAATCGGATTCTCAGGCTTAGATCAGCCCACTGCTGTAATTTCATGGGCGTTTTGCTTTTCCTTTTTGCAGGTCACATAATGAGCATTTTATTTTTAATTGTTTAAAGCTAATTTGTGTTTTGCCACCAATGTTAACAATTGCACCTTACTGTCTTAGTAGCAGTATCCTACAGATTTGAACCCAATAGGCCTGACTTGTAAGTCCAGGTATCCAAGCTAAAGCATGTCTTTGCTGGAGATGTGAAATTGCATGTTATCATATACAGTGCTGTATAAACGTTTTGTACACCCCTTGAGGTTTTGCACAACGTTATTACTATTTAAAATTGACAATGCTCACATTTCATGTTTTCTCTTCAAAATTGTAATTTTGCCCTTTAAGCCAACAAACATTGATGCCATCTCATTGGAATGAACCTGAAAGTGTAGGATGGATGGAAGTTAAGAAAACCTAAGTGTAGGTTTGAATGTGAGAGCTTTAGGTTGCAGGTTTTCATGTTGCAAAGTAAATTTGACAAGATAAATTGCAGTGAAAGCACACCCTATTGTATCTTTTTATTTTTTGTTATGTATTTACATGTTTTACATTTGCAACTTGAAGATTGGGGACCCATTCTAAGAAATCCATTCGAGAAACGGTTTTATTTAAAGATATTATGCTAATAGTAATAATTTAGTAATCCTGCAGCAGACCAGTGGAAAGTAAACTAAACATTCAATGCATGTTTTTAAATTTTAACTCGTCCTATACACTAAAATCCCAGATATTTATTTAACAGCAGAGCAATGTTAAATGGCAACTAATGTTTAAAACCTGTAGCTGCAACCCAATTATAAGAGTTGAGCAGCATTAGCAATGAAATGATCAAATATTTGTCAGAAACACAATAAAGCCCTGACAAAATAACGGTCTTACTTACCTTTGTGTACCTGCTTCTCATTTATTAGAGGTTTTCTAAGAAATATATAAAATTCTAACTATTGAAATGGCTAAAACGTGAGGTCTCAAACAACCCAATGTAGCACAGCTCATGCTCAAACTCAAGGGGTGTATGCTTTTTAATTGCACTAAAATTCACCTCTCCATATTGAATTTGCACTGATATGACTAGGGTAACAAACTAGTTTGGTACGTTTTTGCAGTTAAAGTTGATGTATTACATGTATCTTAACTCTCCTATAATCAGTTTTCCGGAAAAACTACCCCCTCTGTCAGGGAAGATTTTTATTTTCATGCCTCTGAACAACAAGATATATCTGAAAGTTTCTCTGTGTTTATCATTTTAATTGATTAAAAGTGGTTCCAGATTTGGTGATTCAGTATTTGCTTATACGACACCTAATAAGGTTATTTAACTGAAATGTCATTTTCGGGTTGAAGTAGGTACAGACATGAAGGAAAGGACTACTCTTTCAAATTTATTTTTGTATTCATAGTAAACCACTTACAGATCTATAATGTTGTTTTGCTAGACTGCTATCAGTCATACCAGCCTTTTCACATCTTGCTACCTTTCACATCCTGTATTCAAAAATTGCTCAGATAAGCAACATGTAGAGATCATTGGTTGTAGTCTGCCAATAGGTGTTTTTATTAAGATTATCACAGAATTTGTAAAGAGGTTTGTAACTTTGAAGGAAGTGAGAGTAAATACACTGCTCAAAAAAATTAAAGGAGCACCTGAAAACACATCAGATCTCTATGGGGAAAAAAACTCATGTTGGATATCTATACTGATATGGAATGAGTAATGTGTTAGGAACGAAAGGATGCCACGTCATTTGATGGGTGAACCTGCTCTCATCTGTGAAAAGCACAGGGCACCAGTGGTGGACCTGCCAATTCTGGTTGTCTATGGCAAATGCCACATTTGAGGTGACAAAAGACCTCTGCAGAAGATCTTGGTAGAAGGGCAAGGCAACTGTCAAGCGCTTCATCAATAAGCCCGTTATGGTTGGAAAGTAAAACGCTTATGGCATTCTACCTAGAGCTTGTATAATGGCACCTTAATGGACCCTAAGAGCATGAGGAAAATGATTCTCCAGGTTGATTACACTAAAATTCAACTCTAGCCTTAATGTCAAGCGCTTCAAATGAAAGCTATTGCTCTTCACCTGCCTAATACCATCGCTCTGGTGGATTAAAGTGGTGTCATCATCACAGGAGATGCCTCTCAACTGCAGGGTCTGAGAGATTGGTCAAGAACGAGGGAATGATGAATAGAGCCAAAGGTCCTTTAAGAAAATGTTATCTAGTTGCTTAGTCTCAGGACTAGTCTGGGTCAGTCATGTACTTCCCTTTTTTTTGTGTGTTCAAAACTTTACTGAAATCAACTAAGTTTGGGCCTATAGTGTTATGACATCAATATTAATGTTTACTAAAAACATATTCACAGTCACTTAACATTAAATATGCATTGATAAAGTCAAGTGTCAGCTCTATGATTTCCTCTCTAATTAATAATTTCTCATTAAAGTTTCCATTGTATTTTGTTAAGTCACTCAGACTTGAGGAACTGCACAAGATCAAGCCAGGACTCATATTGCTGGGCTCTTACTTGGGCTTCAATGTTAAAGGTCATAGTTTCCTGCTAGCATTAGAATATGTCTATTTGATTCATTTGTTTTGCACCCGCAGCATCTTCCCACCCTAATGTCTCAACAGTAATACATGTATACACTGTTACAGTTCAAAACTACATCCATCCTGTGATAACCTTCTGTTATAAGCTGTTGCTGTCAGCTTTGTGAAGACAGGCAGCCTCATGTAAACAGGTTTGTGGGGGGTTACCCCTTTGTCCTTAGGTCACGCTGTGCTGTCTGAATAGTACAAAGATTCAACCCAGATGACAATGCAGGGCACAATGCAATGGCTCCTGTTTACAAATAGCATCCATACCTTTAATTCCTAAAACAGGGTTTCCGCTGGGTCTAAAAACGCATTAAAAGGTATTAAATCAGTTTAGCAAAAATTAAGACCCTTGAAAAGTATTAGAAAGTCTTAATTGGCATTTTATGAGGTATTATTTTGTGGAACATAGATTCAGACAGACTATGATTTAATATAACTTATGGCCAATGTTGTATTTCTTAGGCTAAATACAAATATTTGTTAATAAAAATGTTTTATTAATGTGAGTGAGAGAGTGTGAGTATGTGACTATTATTACTTTTAAAAAACCTTGCCTTTGGCTTAGTTACTACTTTATTCTCTTGAGTTTTGTTACCTCCCGGCCAATCTGAATTTAACATCAGGATTCTTGTCATCAACCATCTTCAGATCCTGGCTCAGTTAACTCTGGTACAACATTCAGTAACCAGATGGATAATGAAATGTTAGTTGGCTACTAAATGTCAGAAGTTTATTGTTTTTTATGATCTGCTTCTTTGTTGTCCAGTAATGGTGTCACCTCAAACTGACGTGAGTATAGTACATGTTTGAAAACCACAAAGCCAAAGTTCACCAACAAAGATAGTTGACCTTACAGTCGGAGGTAGGCAGACAATATGACAATGAATTTGTTTTGCAATGATGACAGGTGGATCATGACGTTGTCCGTCTGTTCCAGACAATGATGTCCAGACAGACAGAATGGTGAGATAACATAAACACAGACAAGAGACATAACACTTCATTCACAACAGCGCCATTCCATCACAGCTATTTGGGTCAGTCATTTGACCATTATTGTCTCCTGTCAGTGCAGCACTGAGTGAAAGCATGCCAGACTCCACTCAGACTGCTTTCCGTGTTGTTATTTCCCTAAGGTCAAGCCAAGTGGCTAGCACACAGAGGTGTTAACACTATATTTAGATGTTTGTCAGACGTAAAGTGAAGGAATTACTTTCCATTGTATTTGGTATAGTATAATTAAATGTGATAGTGATGATGATCCTAACTAAACAACAACAAACCAAACATAATATTTATTTTCATGCATTTATTGGCCACACCGCATTTCAGAGAGTAGAACAAAGGATTTATTATTACGTTATTAAATGTTAGATACAGGATCAGTCACGCAAAGCTTCAGGTAGCAACAACAGATCTATGGGCAACAGGGTTGCAGCTGCACGCCTAATAGCTGTGAATGAGCTAGGTCTAACTATATAAAGTCCACTTCACATGCACTCGTTGTCATATCCCACAGCATGTTAGAAGTCCAAGAGGGGTTAATTGAGAGTGAAGTTGTCAAAATGGTTTATCCAGAAGAGTGCTGTGTCAGTTTCCAGGATCCCAGCTACCTGTACTGAAGATGTCAGCCATCGTGCTGTGACATCTTCCAGGCGTCATCAGATGACAGGTGCTAAGACCGCGTAGCGCAGCACCTGAAAAAGAGCAAAGTAAAACTTAATTGAATCTTACAATTAGCAAGCACTTATCTTTACCTTCTTTAGAATATGTTGTTGTTATGCTGAAACTCATATAGTGTTGTCTTGGTTATACAAGTACAAGTAGTACAAAGTTATGCTTTATGATCTTAGCAGGTCTACCTGTATCTTCGAGGGCAACCGTGATGGCCAACGATGTACTCCTGAGCATAGCAGAACCGTCTGCAGAGTCCTCTATACCCACAAGTCCAGTACTGCATTTCTGGATCATTGCCTGTAGATAATTATAAAAGAATCACAAATATGTTCCCATGTTCCTTGTGAATATTGACTTAACTTGTTTAACTTTTCACACGCTGTAATTACAATAAATCCTTTACTCTTTAAAAGAAGGTAACTAAATTTAAATTACTTAATGGTTAAGAAAACTATCAAGGTGTGATTTCATTACTTGTTTACTTCCCCTCAGAGACACAGAAACAGGCCCAGTATGAGTGCAGTGTAGTCTGAGCATTTTCCATATCATGATTTGCTTGATTTGAACTCACACAGTAAGAAAATGGGTGTATCCATCGCTTACCCTCCACGACTGCGAGCATCAGGAGAAGCACAAGGAGAACCAAGCTCAGTCCCTTCATGCTTGGGTACCAATAAGCTTTCAGACTGTTGTGGACAGGCTGATGCTGCATTTATACAGTATTTCCGCCACGGGGGAGGGGTCCGTTGTGCTCTGTCCAAATCACAATAACAAAGTATCGCTGAATGGTGGCAGTCTGAGTGCTAAATGTCAGGACTATCAGCTTACTCAGCTTAGTCAACAGCTACAGCTTCTTGAGAATCTGAGATTGCTTTTAGGTATTATACAAAGAACCATATTGTAATTTCTGTGCTCACTGGGTCAAACAAGACTTTATTATTCAACCTGCTCTGTGATTTAGAGATACTTTAAATTATCTGTACTGTTCACCAACACAGACATTAAAGGAAGAAGGAGAGTCCTTTGGTATTGTACTTACATACACCCCTATGTCTGGACAGAGGAAGCACTAACTAATATGTTTGTTTTAGACACCGTAAGAAGTACAATTTTGTCTGTCCTACTGTGTTTTTAGTGGGCTGCCTCTGTTCAACGCTGCTCTGCCCACATCTGAATATATGGCAGTACTTCATGTGTTATTGCTGATGCTGTGAAACTACAAACTGCACAAAACAGCTGCTCCAGTGACACAGGCCAGGATTGTTAACAAAACAATAACAACACAAGGCATGGACACACAGACATGTACTCGTATGGTATGCCCCCTAGTGCATAAATAAAGATATTTGTTTGCTCTTACACACATGCATAGATAAACCACCTTAAAAGAACAAATCATGATATGATCTGTCATTAATCACTCTAAAGAATGCTTCTTTATCACAATCTTTTTGCCACTATTGGGAAAACCAGAAATGAGCAATGAAATTGTAAAAATGTGATGGATGACAAAGAAATGGAGAAGTTAAATTGCTTTCTTGCCTATGAATGACCTACAGAATGTTGATTTAATGTTACTCTGGATACGATTTCATGCTGAAGGTACTCCCATATCATTTTCATTTGCATACTGGGGATACAATAATAGGGCAGAAAGCCATTCTCTCTGTCTGAGATCCCACAATCATGCTTTCAGAATGGGCTTTATAACATTCATCCCCCTCTCGCCAAATGTTTTCTGTCACTCTGCTGTCAGCATTCTAATAAAGTAACTCAGGGGCTCTCAACAAACAGATGGAATTAAAAAACAACTTGAAAATCATATTTAAAATGTCGTCACTGCACTGGCAATATTTGGGTAATTAACGCATTTGTTGGATGCAGAATCAGAATCAGCTTTATTTGCCAAGCCGGTTTTAAATTGCTCTCAGTGTACTTATACAAAGTTACAAGAACAGTTTACAGCAAGATAGAAATAGTCAGGCAGCTAAAAATGAAGACAACAAAGCTGGACAAAGACGGATCAAATCAAATATAGAACTATTATGTACATACAAATAGGTACATCTATATAAATATATAAAAAGCAACAATGACCAATGACATATAATGTCTACATAAGTCAAGTGTTTATGAAAATTGTCAACAAATACGCTACAAAATAGTGCAAAGGAATAAATATTGAGTGGAAGGACTAGGGGCAGACGGGCTCCTTCTCTTTTACATCTTATTGTGTGACTTATTTCAGTCAACAAAATAGATATCGCAGCGTTGCAGTACAGCTTTCTGGAACAGTGGGTGGCGATAGAGCTTTTACACGGCGGGTTTTCCAACGCGGCGAAGAAAACCCGCGGCCCTCTGCGCATGCGCAGCCCGTGCAGCTGCAGCCAACAACAACAGTCTGGACGGTCTGCCCTTTCATTCCAAGATGGCGGACCTCCTAGGCTCAATCTTGAGCTCGATGGAAAAGCCTCCAACAGTCGGCGACCAGGAAAGCCGACGAAAGGCTCGAGGTACACAGCGTATTGCCTAAATACCGACTCACTTGGCGTTAGTTTGAAACGGATATGATAAGGGGCGCGGATGTATATACAAATGAAAAGGACAGGCGACGAGAGCATTTCTGGCGCTGTTATTGGCCAGTTGAGCTTTCAAGTAAGCGCTTCTGGCCCCGGTTTAGTTCCGCCTCAACGGAACATGCAGCCCCGCATGTCCCGCAAGGCTGCCGCAGACCTGAGGCCAGTCTGCACTGGGGGTGTGGGAAACGGAGCTCCCTGGAGCGCTCAGTCACCGTGGTTCGAAGCATTTCATACATTCAAAATGGCGATATCCGCTGGCCAAGTAGTGTTGCATTTGTTTGATGGATTAAAACTTGAGGTGACGATCAAACACTTGGTCGCTGCTCGTAATGCAAACCTACTAAAAGCACTCCGCCTTTAGTCATCCATTTCTCGCCTCTTATTTCCTTTCTTGATCAGTTTTATCTGCCTTCTTTTATCTTCTCCACGCTAGTGAATTAACATTAGTCTGTCCAGAAGCCATGCGTTCACATTTTAGCGAGTTACAGTAGATCAAAGTGAATAATAGAAATAAAGCGTATGGTAAACCCTTTTTTTTCTGTCTGACTCCCATTTATATCTAATAATATACCTGCTGTAATAATAAACCTGGGGGATTTAGAATACATTCTAATATTTCCTGTTTGTACATCCAGCATGGAGCCTCCAGACTGTGGCAGTGCTCAGTGGAGCGTTGCTACACATAAACAGCTTCATCCACTTTTCAGTTGTTGTGAAGACATAAGGCACAAAACGTGGCCAAGCGTAGGCCTGCCAGTAAAACATCAGAGGCTGTTTGCCTGTAGACACATGCAACAAATAATAGGATTTGAGACACGCTGTACTCCCAAGCCCCGAATGATCGGGACCTGTGGTTTTGGGATTGCAAGAAGTCTCTTGATTAGCCTTTGTGTGACTCGAGCCTTTTAAAATACAAGTAGGCCAATTGTAGCAGTAAGACCACAGGATCTGCGTTTACAACGGAAACTTTAAATGCCACAGGACACCACCGGGCGGGGGGGGGGGGGGGGGGGGGGGGGGGGGGGGGGGGGGGGGGGGGGGGGGGGGGGGGGGGGGGGGGGGGGGGGGGGG